>QFDD01004461.1:0-17782 GCA_006871305.1 Vachellia collinsii | reverse complement strand
GAAGCGAGGCATTTGAGGCCGGGCATGTATAAGAATCTTCACCCTTTGTCACCAGTGATGAAGATATATTTAGCCAACCTATTAAAGGTGTAAATAAGACAAGTGTCATTTGAGCAACCTGGTTTAAAGGGACCATTACAACCAGAGGATCCTGATTCTTGGGGGCATTTCTTTGAATCGTAGAGTGTAGGATGATGAATTGTAGTGATTGTTGCAGTCATACCAGAGGGCTAGTCCTCCAAGGTCAATGACCAGGTCCAAGTTGTGTCGAGGAGTTCCCATGCAAACAGAAGCATATATAGTAGAGTATGGTTAATGGGTATTTCTTGATGGGAAGGTTGAAGGGATTTCGTTATGATTTTGAAATCTTTTATACTAGATAATCTAGTATTCTTATGCATGAAGATAATTAATTCAGTCGTTTGGCGATGCCATACGTAAGAAGGAAAAGACTCATAGAATGGCAGAGGCAAATAGAGCTTTTGCACATTTTGGTTAATCTATGAATAGGATCTATATAGACACATAGACCCATGGATCCATACATCTCGATCGGGGCTGATGGGAAAGCGATGAGCATGACGATGGGATTGGCTATTGAGAGGAGGAAGAAGTAGTAATGGATGGCGGATGAAGAAGCCGTTGTGATGAACGCTAAAGTGATGCTGTTGCTTTGCTCAGATTAGAATACATAACGTGCCTTACATATTCAGGCATTTAGATTTCAGGAGATCATTAATTAATGAATATATTGCCCTTTGATAGCTGTGCGCCGTCAAGATGATGATGGATCTCAGCAGAGAGAATTCAAATCCATCCATGGGGCTGTGTTTTAAATCACATTATATTTGAATTCTGCAAGTTTTGACATTAATTCAAGATGTCTATGATTTATGGACAATTGGAGGCAGGGATATTATTTGAAATTAACCCTACCCACTGGATGCTGGGCTGAGAGCGGACATGGCTGCAATTAGATTCCTGTTTACTGTGTTTCAGGTCTTTGAACTCGCCGCTTCTGATTAAAAAAAACCAATGAACACCAACTTTTACACTTGCGGGACTAAGTTGGGGTCCGTGCTTGCTGCCACAATTGTCCATACCTTTACTATAAAAAGAACGCAGCTTTCCAATTCGAGGAGCCCTAATATTCTTTCTAATTAATAATTTAATACTACTATCATTTCCATCACTTTTTTTTTTTTAACATTCGGTTGTTCAAGTTTTACCCAGTTATCAATTCAATTCATCAACTTTGACCCCATATAATTCATTTCTATAGTTTTTTTGACTTGCAACAATCCAGCCTTGACAATCAATATAACTCAGTCCATCTAATTTTTCAAGTCAATAATAAAAAAAAGAAGTTAACTTTTTTGAAATATTCATAAAAATATCTGGCGGGCATTTTCATATGTTTATTATAATGAAACTTATGTTTTAATAAATTGTAAAAAGTTCAAGAAATAAGTGAAACTGTACATTTTATTGTGAATAGTATAATTTGAGATGAGATTATAGTATTTGAACAATTCTCATAAAATGCAGATACGAATTAACTAATTGCTACATATATATAAATAATAATATCTTATATCACAGAATTATATTTAATCTTACAACTTTCAAATGATATGGATTGATTTATCTGGCCAAATAATGCAATTGTGAATTAAAAATTCAAATAGACAATGGACCAAGCACAACACTCTGGGGTAGGGGTACTGTTATGAATCAAAATATTCGACTGAAAATACTCTATTTAATGATAATCAAAGTCGGTGCTTAAATTCACATTCCATAGATCACTTCATTAAAAAGAAACGCAAGTAAGAAATAGCAGCAAGGAAGAAGGCAAGTAGCAGAAGAGGAGAAGCAAAATAGCCAGGGGGAAGAGAGACTATGTTCAGAAAAAGAGAGAGACTACAAAATCCTTCACACCCTCCTCAATGCACCTCTTCTCTCTGTTTTTTTGGGTTAGGCACATGTATTCCTGTTAAAAGGTGGATGCAATCCTGTTGTTTTTTTGGATTAGGCACATGTGTTCTCCTGTTGAAGGGGACACAATCCTATTCCAGGCAATACACCTATTCTCTTTATTAAACCGTGGACCACCGAGTTTTGATTCATTCCATTAGCTCCAGCCCAAACTTTTTTGGCCCACTTCTGTATCGTTACAGGTACATTCGAAGATATTTCGCTAACGGAAACATTTCATATGAATATTTTCTGGCAAGAAAAAATAAACAAATGAACGTTCGGACTTTCAATTAAGTTTTGAAATATATGCAATTTAGTCCATTAACATAACATGGATCGAAGAACTTTGTTTGGAGAATCCATGCAACTCAAATTTGCTAATTTGTCCTCACGAAACTGGAAGATAAAAGATACAATCTTTATTTCGATAGTATCATGCGGAGTCCAAATCAAATTCCAGAAGATTATCTTCTAATTGATGCCCACCAATTACGATTGAAGCTTTCACCGATGACTTTATCGGTTTTGTCCCTCCATCAACAAATCCCAGACACACCACGTTATGCTTAGTCTCGACCATCAAATTGGTCTCATGAATAGTCCATATCACTCCCCCTCGAAGCCCTAAATCAAGATTGGGCACTCCAGATCTGTGAAAAGTGCTTGAATCATAGCATGCCTCAAATGGGGCCAATGAAGCCACTCTCTTTATTTTTCTTTTGGCAGCCTGTTTGAGGAATTGTCTCAGAAACGGTCTGTAAACTGAGCTCTGTAGCTCAGTGAAAGGCCTCATGGTACTAATTCTGGTACCACCATTTCCCTTTTTGTCAATGGATAAAAGTGAAGATTCTATGCTCACAACATTACCATCAATCCTGATTGATTTCACATCAATGAAGTATTCGTAAGAGGGAACCGCAGTAAGAGGCACTACTGGAGCAGTTGAAACTGGGTTGACAATAAGTGGGGTAGTTTTGAGAACTTTGGACCCATAATCTTGAGCACCAACGAGCATATAACCATGCCCTCTTTTGGTTGAAGAAGGTAAACAAAGAGAAAACTTAAGTGGAAGCTTATAAGCTGATGAGAGCTGTGCAGGTAATGCTAACTTGGTCCTTGCAAGTCCTATAATCCCATCACTGCCTATAGGCAAGCCTTCCAGAAGTGAACCAGTGTCTGTGAGCGTAGTTGTGGGAGAGCAACCAGAAAGGAAGCGAGGCACTAGTAGATGGGGCAAGTATAACACATCATCACCCAAATCGCCAGGAAAGGTATATTTACCGAAAAAGTTGTAAATGAAAAGAGCACAGGTACTGTTTGAGCAACTTGTTTTAAAGGCACTAAAGCATTCTCCGCATCCTGCTTCTTTGGGGCATTTCTGCGCGATGCACAAGGGACGGAATGGTAGGATGAGGAATTATAGCGGCTGTCGCATTCATACCACAAGGATCGTCCTGAAAGATCAATCGCCAGGTCCACGTTGTGCTGAGGAGTTCCTATGCCAAGAGGAACATAGTAGAGGTTGGTTGATGGGTCTTTCATAATGGGAAAGATTGAATGGATGAGGTTTAGGGTTTGGTTGACGATGGGAAAGTGATGAGCATGATGAAAATGAGAAAATGGCTAATGAGAGGAGGAAGATGTAGAGGGTAGAAGAAGCCATTAATTTGATCAAGCACCTGCTATATGCTTTTGCTTTGATCAGACAGAAGTGCAGTGTGTCATATATAGGCAATGCAAAGCGTGTATGTAGAGAAATCAAAGAGAGAATGAGTAAGAAAATCAGAGTCAAAGGGAAACAGATAAGCATCGTCCTAAGCATTGGTTAATATCCTATCCACTAGGAGCAACTTGGGTTTTTACGGTGGTACGTATTACTGTAGTTGGTAATAGTAATTGCTTGGGGACCATCTACTGAGAGGAAGAACCAGCGGAGATCAGCAGAAACCATTGTGAGCGATGCTAAAGCTGTTACTCGCAGCGACTATATGCCATCATGCATGTTTCAGGCCAAAAAAGATAGCCATTCTGAGCGTGAGCATATTGTTCAAAGCAATGAGTAGTCATCTGTGGAACATGGACAAGAAGAAGAATGGTTGAAAGTTGAAACACGGGTTAGTTTTAGGTCAATAATGATGGTTTGGAATGGATAGGACGTGGCTGGGGGGATAGGGACCAACGCGTTGGCGTTTAGCTGATGTATCATACAGACAGAGTTGCCCAGTTGTACCAACAAGTAGTTGGTCGAGCTGGTAAGTGGGCTCACCTCCCGTAAGGATAAGAATGTGTATTCGATTTTCGGGAAGCACTCTTATTGGGAGAGAGGATAACTCTGCCTATGTGGGCAGCACTCCTACCCCTTGGATCCAAATAAGTCTGGTTGCCTGTTGATAGTTGGGACACCGGATGATGTTACACCACAAAAAAAAAGAGTTGCCCAGTTGCATATTTAATGTGAGGGCCAAGGACCAACCTCAACTTGATCGTGTTAACGAGTTGTATAGTATAGATACATCCATGCATATCCTTCCTTTCATTAACTACCTGCAACGCCATAATTCATGTCTCCCTTCAAATATTGAGGTCTGAAAGGTAATATCTCTACTCTTGAGTTCTCTCCTTTATGGAGAAGAAAATATCTTGAGATTCTTCGTCTTTTAAAAAAAAAAAACAACTTCCTGATATTTCTTACCTCCTTTGCAAGAAATTATATCAAAGAGGGATCATTAAACAAAATGAAACGTTGACCTTACCTCTTTGGCATGAAACAAATTCAATCATGGTCCCCTGAACTTAACCTGTAAACAGAAAAGGCATGTATAAATCAAGCTGAATTTTCTACTATCCTTCAACCACACAGTTTTATTTGGGCAAAAAAAAAAAAAACACAGTTTTATTAATTAATTAATTTTTTGACAAAGAGGGGTGCCAATTGTGCGTCACCAGATGCATATTTTTATTGTCCTAGGGAACGCAAATTAAATGGATATTTGAGCCCGATGAGTTATTCAAATAATGAAATGCAAAATTGTAAATGGATATTTGTGCTCAATGAGCTAGCTGTACGCTGTAGCATATCCTTCGTTGCCATTCTTGAAATTTAATGAAAGCTTCATCCACATGACCCTATTTGGTCAGACTGTCAGTATTTTATCCACGCACATCTTCATATCCTTGGTCACTTACTAATAATGGTACTACACCCCACACTCAACAGCTCCACTTGCACCACGTTAATGTCAAAGAAAAGCATCTCGCACCAAAAAACCTACAAAAGCAAGCATATGCCTTTCTTATCCACACAACACAGCCCCTTCTTCTTTCTGCACCATTGCAATTCAAAGCTTTTAGTTTCCATGGCTGCTTCATTTGGTTGGCTTTTCCTTTCTTCCCTTCTCTGCTTGTCCATCTCTCTCTCTACACAGCATACTTCTGTGCAACCAAATGCACTCATTTTCCCTGTAACCAAAGATGTTTCTACATCGATTCCTCAATATGTTACCCAAATCAAACAAAGAACACCAATGGTACCGGTAGAGCTTACTGTGGATTTAAGTGGCAGCTGGCCTTGGGTGGATTGTAAACAAAACTATGTCTCTTCTACCTACAAGCTTCCTCCTTGTGATTCCCCCCAATGCTCACTTTTGTGGATAATTACCTGTGGAGGTGATAGCTGCGGTGGCATTGCAGAAAACACCATAACTTCCAACCACACATTCGGAGATCTCAGCCAAGATGTTGTTTCTGTTCAATCTACTAATGGCTTCAATCCGGGGAAAATGGTAACAACACCAAATTTTACCTTCCTTTGCGGATCAAAAACCTTAGTGGAAGGCCTTCCTCGTGGTGTCACAGGTATGGCTGCTCTAGGAAGATCGGATATGTCACTTCCTTCTCAGTTTGCTTCAATTTTTTCTAACCTACCCAGGAAGTTCGCCATCTGCTTGAGCTCATCGACTAGTGCCAGAGGTGCCATCTTTTTTGGCAGTAGCCCTTATCATTTCTTACCCAACGTTGATGTTTCCAAGACCCTCACTTACACCCCTCTTATTACGAACCCTGTGAGCACTGCCCCAGGTGAACCCTCATTTGAGTACTTTATTGGGGTAAGTTCTATCAAAATCGGAGGGAAAAGAGTGGGTTTGAATACAACCCTTTTGTCCATTAATAAAAAAGGCTTCGGTGGAACCAAGATCAGCACCGTTAATCCTTACACTGTCATGGAGACGTCTATCTACAAAGCAGTCAGGGAAGCATTTATCCAAACACTTGGTAGGGGCATTCCAAGAGTCACACCTGTAGAGCCATTTTCAACATGCTTTGCTTCCAAAGACATAGGGTTCTCGCGGATGGGACCAAATGTGCCTACCATTGAGCTTGTGCTGCAAAATGGGAGAGTGGTGTGGAGCATCGCCGGGGCAAACTCGATGGTGCAGGCAAGAAACGATGTGATTTGCTTAGGATTTGTGGATGCTGGTCTGAACCCAAGTGCTTCCCTTGTGGGTTTTGTGACGGGCTCTTCACATCCAAGGACTTCCATCACAATAGGAGCACATCAATTGGAGAACAATTTGCTGCAATTTGATTTAGCATCGTCAAGGCTTGGATTCAGCAATTCACTCTTCTCCAGGCAAACTAACTGCGGCAACTTCAACTTTACCTCGACCGTGTGATGCCGTGATGGGTTTCTTTTTCCTTTTCTTTTATTCCCTCCACTGCAAACTGCAATTTCATTTCCTCAAACTAAATTTTCCCGCTGTTGATCCAAGTTTCATGTATGAGAAACAAGAGCAATCAAACCAGCAAGCTCCTTTTATTTGGATGCTCTCAAAATCTTCTCTTCCCCTTTTCTCTTAAAAATTAAAAACCCTTCTCTCCACTTGTGAAGGGAAAAAAAAAACATATGGCTCAAATGCAATACTTTATAAAACCAGAGTTAAAATATTTTATAGATTATTTTTTTTATAATACAGGGTTAAAGAACTCAGATTAAATTTTAACATGTGATATTTATTTATTTAAATTTTTAATAATTTTATAATATTATATAATATTTTAGGTCTAAAGAGTCCATCTTTAGCAACATTGGTGGTACAATTATGCATCCACAACGTTCTGTTTATTTAGATTAACAATAAAAACTATTTTTTAAATATAATTTACTATCTACAAAATAAATATATATAAAATATTTTATTTCAATTTATTTAAACATGATTTTTCATCACTCATACAAACTAGCTCTTGACTTCTCTAGCCTGATAAAAGTAATATTGTTTTAATCTGCCTCTGCCGTATTCCGTGTGCATTTCGAACATCTAATGCAAGTACTTATCGATAATTGGATTTATTTTTAATTATTTTTTAATCCAACAACATAATTATCTACAAGAAAATGTACAGTGGTACTTGAGACCCGAGTCCCATTCGTTTCTGCAATTGAACTTCACAGAACAAACCTTCTGAAGCTAAAATATACAGCTAGACACAGTAAAATTAAACTTGTTTGGAAAGTAACAAAATCTAGGTTTCAAATCTTGGTTTCACAGAATCCGAGGTAAGTATATGAGAGAGTTTTGTCTCGATTTGCGTGAAATTGCTTTTGAGAATTGATTGGCAAACAAGTCAATTCATTTTTTTAAAGATAAAACGTAATGCCACAAACAATTCGGTAAAAATAAAATGTCATGCAAAAGAAGAGAAAAAAAACATATCCTAATACACCTCAATAAAGAGATTTACATCTTCTAGGCTGCAAAAATAATGGTACATTGAAAAGCTGCCGAGGCACACGACCAGTTTTCCCTCTATAAGCCTCCAAAAATGAGCCATCTCTACTCATCTGTCACACATCCCCTGGATGCAGATTGTACGTTTTTGATGTACTGGAAACACAGAGAATTCAAGTTTAAAACCCAGGGCATGACTATATTTTTGCCAAAAAAGTGGATTGCATTTCGCTATCCACAGTGTTGGATTGTTTTCTACTGTAATTCTCCAAAAATTTTGGTCCTCTATTTTCAAAGAAAATTGAATCCTTCAAGTTCTGAGAGCAGTTTCAAACAAGTCCCTCTTTAGACGATTCACAGGTTCATCATAGATGTCCAAGGAGGGATGAAAATGAATCCGGTCAACTTGGAGGACTCAATCGTAACAATTGAAAATAAAGGGGCAAAAACAATATTCATCAAGCTAAAAGGACATAAGTTGTCTTCAGAGAAACAAAGGAAAAGGAGAGGAAATAACTCATCCAAATTTCATACCTTGTACAAAGCTCCTTGGTTGGCTTTGTATGCAGGGGTAGTCCATTTCTTCCTTCGTGCCTCCATCTCCTCATCTGTTACCAAAACATCAATTCTTCGTTTCTCAACATCAATGTTGATTACGTCTCCATTTTGAACCAAACCAATAGGACCACCTTCCTGTAAAAATTATTGCACTCCTGTCATTCATCGAAAATGACTTTTCTACTTGAAATTTTAACAGTTAATACTTGATACTTTCTTAAGTTAAAATAAATAAACATGCCTTGCATTAAAATAATTGAAGGAAAGATTATGGTGCACATAACATGCATCAGATTTCCTTGCAAAATATTATGGCAATACCAAAATAATTATAAATGAAAAATGGATTCACCTGCGCTTCAGGACATACGTGGCCAACCACAAATCCATGTGAACCTCCTGAAAACCTTCCATCAGTCAATAGTGCAACATCCTGCAGTATTACAAGGAAATAAATCATCTTCATATACACATTTGGCTAACAATATAGTGGGGAATATTTATTCCAATCGTCTAAAGATTGTGTTGTGTATGAGTATGAGGAAATTTAATGGAAATCAAAAACAAACATGGAGTTAGCTAACCTGGACACTAGTGTGGAGGCTAGCATTCCTACACACACACACACAAATAAAATTAACAAGGAAATAAAGAAGAGACCTTCCCAAGGCCTGCACCCATTATTGCACTTGTTGGCGTTAACATCTCAGGCATGCCAGGACCGCCCTTAGGTCCCTCTCCCCTGATCACAACCACTGTCCCCTGAAAAGATGATATATCACAAGGAAAAAATGAGATAAGATTTTCATTTTTAGATGCCAATGACCTCGTAGTTACATCTTTGTAATGTTAAATAATACTATACAGGGCAGTTAGAAGATACCGACTTGAAACAATGCAGAGTTGATATAACTCCCCAAAGTAAATTATCAAGAGTATCACAAGTACCAGAATCAGAACAAGATTTTACAATGCAGCAGGTGACAGCTATGATAGTTGAAGTTATACAATTACTCGCCATGGGCAGATGTAAGTCACGTGATTAAGCCTTGTTAATTTAATAAAATGAATTCTCAAATTTGGATTCATTCTAGGGTAAGAATCGCAAAACTTCAGTTCAGAAGCTGCTTGTAAAATTAAGTTTTCAAAGTTTACCTGCCTCTGCATGTGAAAGAATGCAAATCCGAAAAAAAAGGAAAGAAAATCCACAAGAAGTACCTTGTTTTAGAAATGTCAACCCTTGAAATATGCTAAGGACTCGTTTTTACTAGATGTAAATAACATGGTGCAAATTCATGGGCATTTTAAACACCATGTGGCACTATGTGGCAGAAAAATTACCTTGAAGCTTGAAGGATTCTCTGAAATGGCAGCAATCATTGACTCCTCTCCTTCAAAAACAAGTGCTGGACCTGTTGAATGATCCCCACGATTAATAAATCCCTGTGATTAAAAATTCAAGATAAACAAAACAAGACCAGGATATCAAGAAATGCACCAGAAAAGTACAGCCCCTCTTTTCCAGTTATTTTAGCAACAGAACCCTCTGGTGCAAGGTTCCCATATAAAATTTGAATATGTGCTGTCTTCTTGATGGGATTTTCTACTGGCCTTATAATTTCCTGAATCAAACAACAAACAAATTTTTAGCCTGACACTGACAGTAGAAAAATGGGAAGCATCAAGATCGAACACTAACAAAAGTCACACCTGCCCTTTTGACAAAGGAAGGAAAGTTTCTGCATTTTCGGCTAGGGTCTTTCCAGTGACTAGAAAAGTATCTCCATGTTAGTGAAATGCGTATTTATTAAAAATAAAACACTTTTCTAATTATCACATGGAAGAAAGATATACCAGTCATACAGTTCCCATCTAAAAATCCTTGCTCAAGAAGGTAGCGAACAACTGCAGGGGTCCCTCCAACCTATAAAAACAAGCGTTTTGAGAGATGAATATTAATGCATGGATATAAATAACATAGGCGTCAACAGGAAAATGAAAGAAAATAGGAAGACTAAATAATTCAGCACGGTACCTTGTGAACATCTTCCATGACATATTTGCCACTAGGCTTAAGATCAGCAAGAAAGGGAACCTCATCACTAACCTTCTGAAAATCATCAAGAGTCAAATCGATACCAACAGACCTGCCAAACCAAGAAGTGAAATTTCTTGAAAGATTTATATATATGTTATAAAAAATTGCGGCACCAAACTTCATGCACCTTGCAATAGCAATTAAGTGTAACACTGCATTGGTAGATCCACCAAGTGCCATGACGATAACCATCGCATTACGTAGTGATTTGCGGGTTATAATATCTCGGGGCTTCAGGTCCATTTTCAATAATTCAAGCAGATATTTCCCAGCTAAACGACATTCATCCAACTTTAGCGGATCCTCAGCAGGTGTGGACGAGCTAAAGAAATAGCAGAGTTAAGAACATTTTCTTTTAAGAAAAAAAAAACTTCAATGTGAACTGGCATACATACCTATAAGGAAGAGACATCCCCATAGCTTCAATTGCAGAAGCCATGGTATTGGCTGTATACATTCCACCACAAGCCCCAGCTCCAGGACATGAGTTGCGGATAACATTTTGCCTCTGCTCATCACTAATAGATCCATTCACAAATTCTCCATAACACTGCAGATAAATAAAGAATCAGTAAAGTATGAAAGCCAATACCATAAATGCGGGAAAAAATATGGATGTTTCAATAGCAATGAGTTATCTACCTGAAAGGCAGACACTATGTCATATGTATTGCCCTGAAAATGGCCTGGCTGCAAAAGAAATAATGGATGTAAAAAACTTATAAACCACATTCCAAAGAAACACTTCATGATTTTCATTAACAAAAATAAAAAGTTTAAAGCTGATTACAACATCCTTAGACATGATTGGAACATACAGTGATAGCCCACTCAGAAGCCAAAGCCTTATAGCCTACCTTGATAGTACCACCATAAATCATTATACTTGGTCGGTTGAGTCGGCCCATTGCCATAATTGTACCTGGCATCTGAAAATTTACAGCATATAATCAATTGCAATGACGAAACTACAATCCCACATAGCTAATTGTTCTAAATAAATTCAGGAATTCGAGTCATGGTAAGACAAAGCATAGACAGCGTAAAAATTCAGAACTCACAGAAAATATCTTACATTTTTGTCGCAACCAGGGATGGAGATGTTCCCATCATACCACTGTGCACTCATGACAGTCTCGATACTATCCGCAATGAGGTCCCTAGACTGCAAGCTGTAGCACATACCTCTTGTCCCCATGGAAATGGCATCACTGACGCCAATTGTGTTGAACCTGAACCCGATCATGCCAGCCTCTTGAACGCCTTCTTTAACCGCTTCCGAAAGCCTCAAAAGGTGCATGTTGCAGGTGTTCCCCTCATACCACACTGATGACACACCAATTTGAGGCTTATCCAAGTCATCTTCTGAAAGACCCACCCCATGGAGCACTGCCTGAGATGCACCTTGCGACTTAGGCTCTGTTATGCGGGAACTGAACTTGTTGAGCTTCTGGGCAGGAGTGGATTTAGGCGGAGAGTCCACAGGGACAGATGGTGACTGTACTGCCTCGGCTCTGACTGACAAGAGGCAGGGGCGAGCAGATTGACATCTCCAAAGAGTTGTTAGTGGCTTCGACTTAGTTGGGGTTGCCGGAGAGACGGGCGTGAAAAGTGTCGACTGCATGGTTGTTGCAAGCAACGCAAGAACTGCAGGTTGGAATCCAAGCCTTTTTAGGGTTTATGAGACACATTATATTTAAAATAAGTTAAATTCATCCCAAAAAAAAAAAAACCTTATTTAAATACTGTAAATCCTGCATAATGCCAAAACTAAAGAACTGGCTTTGAAAGAAAATCTCTCACAAAATAACGCGCGATGGAGTCAGAAATTCGTGTTGATTCAACAACCAGGCACATGAATGCAAAGGTTGACACACATGGTCGGAATTTTCATCAATCATGTAAGAGGCGTTAAGTCAAAAGGAGTCAATAACTTGATCCCAGCCCCAAATCTTAAGTCTGCGCGTCAGATTAGGTGGTGAATTCCGAAGTGTTAATAACTAACGAGTTACAAAATAGAAGAGATGCTCGTCAGACTGAACTGAGATGGAGTTGTCGAAGCTATAACAACGCTTAACCTCTGCAGGCGAAGGCAATCGCGTGGAGCCTCCTGCTATACTGATTAGGAAGTGACTCCGATGGCGAAAAGGGGAGGAGAAATATATATAAACAAAAAGTGTGTTAGGCACCGTTTGTATTTGAACTAGAGTTGGGAGATGAGGGTGTAAATCACTTTAGAAATCCCCTTACAAAAATAGCTTCCAACCTTAATACAAACAAGCACTAAGTGCCAGTGGCTCAGCGATAGGTGAAAGAAAAATCACCGTTAGCATAACACGGAAACTAATAATACCGGTGGGCCCGCTTCTTTACAAAATGCAAATTTTTTTAAAAAAATTAAGCAACTATGTGTGTGTGTAGATATATGTTCTAAATCACATGACATTTTACCCTCACAAGGCTGTCAGAGCTTTTCTGACAGGATACGGAATATGGTTTACTATGCAAGATTCGGACCGATCTAAAATAAAATCTATTTACCATGTTTATCAATTTTTTTTTAAACTACTTCATTGATATTCCTTTAATAGCAATTAAGTAAGAAAGAGGAATTGAAAGTACTGAGGAAGATGATTTGAGCGTTATAATGACCATACTATGTTAACTAATCTAATTAATTTCTTTAATTTAATCAAATTAATTAAATAACTTTTATATGAGGAGTAGCAGAGCAAAAGAGAGACAACTCTCATTTAAACAATGTAGATGCATTCAAGCTTTGGTGGCAAAGTGGTTAAGATCTAGTTCACAGTTTGCAAGATACAAAGCCAAATTCATTTTTTCCCAATGAAAAGAAAAAAGGTGGAGGCTAAACAATTCTTAGAAAGGAATAGTTTTTAATTACTTTCTGTATTGGAGCAGTTGATAAGCACAAATTACCCTTATTCTACCTTACTAGGAGTAACACATGAAATGTGTTGATGCTTCCCTCCAACTCTCCACCTTGAAAAGGCCAAAGATGTGTGAGCAGCAATAAGTTCCTATCCAAAGCTTCCCCTAATTGTGGCATCATGCCTGTTCCATGCAACAATACAAGAATCTAACTTTTCAAAGCAACTTGTCCCGTCCCTCCTCGCACTTCTGATATCTCTCATCATAAGACCCCATAAAATATTTCTGCAACAGAAGTCTAATATGATCATGAAGAAAAGCATGATCGAGAAACAACCATCTCATCCCTAGAATTTGAATGATGCATCAAGCAGCACCGGTTAGGGGTGATCACCAACCCGACGGTCCGGTCCAACCCAACCCGACACGGTCAGGTATGTGGCAAAAAAATCTGGCCCGAAGACCAAATGGACCAACCAAACCAGACTACAGCTTTCGGGTTGGACCGGACAGGGGATCAGACCCTCAGACCAAGTGGTATGGTCCAGTTGAACCCAAATTTTTTTTTTTAATGCATGCTTGCCTTAAGAGTTGTTCAACAAGTTTTTGTTGTTCACTTTCAATTTGTGTCATTTTGTTGTTCACTTGTGTGTAATGTGATATGTACTTCATGTTAGCCTTAATGTATTTGTTATGATTGATTGTATTGTATCATTGTAATTTTGATGTTAATTTTAGTTATTATTTGTGCATGTTGGACAATGGATATTATCATATATGACATCATGTTAGATTCTAGAATTTTTGGTTATAGTGCAATGCATCCCCATGTTAAATTATGTGCATACATGAAGCAATTATTTAATGGTTTTTAGCCTTTATGTTGTCTAGCAAAAGTGTAGTAGATTAGGCCTCATGAACATAGACATATAATTTCTTAGCCCAAGCAAGCAAGCCCATAAAAAATAGACACAAATTTTTTTTTTTAAAAAAAATAAGGCTGGCGAACTACCTGGACTGGTTTAGGTAGTCCGCTGGACTGGTCCAGTCTAGCCAGACCTCGGGTTGAGGCTAGACTGGACAGGACCTCGGGCTGCTTTATCCAGCCCGAGGCATTAGCCAAACCAAACATCGGGTTGTATCCCAACCCGGTCTGGTCCAGTCCTTGCACAGCCTTAGCACTGGTCTCTCCTCAGATGACAAGGAGATTGACCGGACCAATACAATGTCTAAGTAGCAATATTTTTTGGTGAATGACCCTGCTTCTCATTGCTCACCCACGAGACTTTACCTGAATTATGCTCGCATGGTGAGAGAATAGCCATTGTTAGCCTGCACTTTAAAATATTGATGGCCTTAATTAGAAATATAAGTTGTTTTGAAAAGCAGGCCGTGGCAGAGATGGTGGGTACTTTCATTCTGATGTTGTGTGTGTGTGGGATCATTGCAAGCACGCAGTTGCAAAATGGACAAGTGGGCCTCCTGGAGTATGCAGCTACAGCAGGATTAACAGTGGTTGTTGTAATCTTCTCAATAGGGCCAATCTCTTGTGCTCATGTTAACCCAGCCGCCACAATAGCTTTCGCAACAGTTGGTCAATTTCCATGGCTGAAGGTCCCAAGAAGAAAAAAAGCTCAGTCATTAGTATAATTCAGGCACCTTTAGTTGTTATACTAGTATTAGTTAATGACTTCATATGTATCTTTCTCCTTCCTTTGAGAACGGGTTCCGGCTTACATAATAGCACAGACAGTGGGTTCTGTGTTGGCAACATATATTGGGAGCCTCGTGTATGGGATTAAATCAGATCTCGTGATGACAAGGCCAATTCAAGGGCCTGTGTCGGCCTTCTGGGTGGAGCTCATTGCAACTTTCGTCATAATGTTCCTTGCTGCAGCCTTAACAAGTGAACTTCAATCAGTAAGGAATTAGAATCCTCCTTCATATTGTCATGTCCCAGAATTCCAAGCTAACTCTAAGATTGTGTTTGGATGGAAAATTGAGAGAGAGAGAGAAACCCTGGAATTTCAAAATCCAAAGAATTAAATTTGATGCAATTCAAGTTCCACCGTTTGACAAATTCTTCGAAAGGATACTTATAATCATTCTACACGAAATTGCAATTTTTATCTTCTTGTTTCAGTCCTCAACTGTGTTTTGGGGTCCTATTTTGAACTATAGCCTAGCCATCCAAGCATTAGAAGAAAGTAATACAAATAATGTAATTTGTGATTCAGTTTGTGAGTGTAAAAGATCTAAATTAAGTTAAAGAATTGAGATTCAAGTCCAGTCGCAGGACTAGGTCTTGGGTTCATGTCTATGTTCAAGTTCGAAATGGTAGTGTACTAACCATGGTGAAAAAAATCAATTTATCTTGGTTAAAACCTAATGCATTTTGCGGGTGGGTCATTTATCTGGTTTTGTTGTTGGAATATCTATTGGACTCGCAGTGTTAATCACCGGGTATAATCTACAATCTCCATAGATTTTTTTTAACAGCAGGCTTTTAGCAATAATCAATGAATTGATTGTTATGGATTTTGTTGCAGACCTGTTTCAGGGGGATCAATGAATCCTGCAAGATCATTAGGACCAGCAATAGGGTCATGGGAATTCAAGGGCATATGGATATACATCGCAGCCCCTATAAGTGGAGCTGTAGCAGGCGTTCTATTGTTTCGTTTTCTGTGTTTAAAGCCGAAACCTTGTGTTGCTTGCTCCTCTCCGACCACAGCCCACGACGCCCATTCCATAATCTTGTACCCAAGTTGGAGCATATATCATGGAGTTGCAGATTCAACTTCAACCTAGCCCTATGACTCAGCCCAGTAATGAGATCCAATTCTTTACTTTTTGGACCCCAATCCTTCTTTCTTAAATAAATAATTTGGTGGGTTTGAGTTGTGAACATTGAACAGTTCTCATGCACCGTGGCCTTTTTTTTTTTAATAAATGATAATTTCATTCAAAAAAACTCTAGTTGTGAACATTGAACAGTCCAACAGTCACCGTGAAGAAAAATTTAAAATTTATGCAGTTAATCTAAAAGCAGATAACTTCTTTGAAGTTTCATCAACTATAGCACGAACATGTGCTAAAACATCCTCGGTTGGATAAGTATCAATAGCTTCCAATAAAGAATGCAGATCCTAATCTTTGTGGTAATGTTCCTGTTGAAATCGCCCAGGTCATTTAACCATATTCTGGCATATTTCTGAAAAAAGGTCTGTACACATGTTCATCTGGAAGGATTTTCCTCACGAAGCTGACAATCATAAAAGCATGATTGATACATTCTACACCCGGGAGCTTATAATATATCTATTACTTAAGCGAACATAATTAGATGTTCTCTGCCCCTCTCTCTCTTCTTCTCTTCTCTGTAGTGATATTTGTATTACGACGACTATGCACAAAGAGAGGGAGAGGGAGGTGAGAGATTCCTTGATAAGGGAATTTTCCAGAGTCGATAATTGAGGTGCCTTGATCATATCTGAAACGAGTGGCTGAGGTTGATTATCTATTTCCTTGCATCTTTGTCTGGTTTAGTTGGTGGGCGTCCGAAGAATCGCAGCTTTTCCAGATTTATTTTTTTTATTAAAGTCCAAACGCTTCCCTGAATCCACACGCACCTTAATTGTTGGCGAAGGGAATCAATTCCAATGGGATTGGAATAATCTTTTTAAAGCCTGAAAGCTCCACGAGTGAAGTGAATCGGAACCTAAACGTGCCACGTGTCATCTCCAACCAATCACATTAATACAAGTGGGATCTTTTTATTGACGATCTTATCCCCCATAGCCATAGCCTTTTCTCCCTTCATCATTTTCGCTAAGAACACACTCGCGATTTCAAGGCTTAAACCGACACAGGGAGAAATTAGTAATAAAACATATTTATGATAATGAAGTTGATCGAAGCATTCATGGTTGCAATCTGTGAGATATATATATAAAAGGCATCCAATCAGTGAAGAGATTTGTGGGTCACTATAAAAAAACTGGCTTCCTTTCTCCGTCGGGTGAAAGGGAAATCGACAATGATATTTATCTGATAATTTAAGCGACGCGCTTCTTATTGTAACTTGTGTGTTAATTTATAGAGATATAAAAAAAAAATACACACTCATTTAAGAAAGACTTTGAGGTTAAATGAAAGAACGGAGGGTAGAGAGGAAATAAGAACGAACAGGTCAGCCGTCACGTTAGTGAATTATAATTGAAGATTGGTGAGGTGTGGAGGACCAATCAAACAGCTTTAAACTTTGAAAAACCCAGAATATCGCAAATAATAAATGAACAGACCTGTTATATTGGTGCTCGGAACAAAGACGTACGGCATCCAGTGAACAAAGAAATACATGAAATTGTGAACGGTAGTTGATGGTGGTTGAGTCTGAAATGAAAGAAATCAGTGGATTATTATTTAATTTCTTTGTTTTTTATTGTTCAACTTTCTGTTCTTATATTGGCCGGTGAGTTGGGTTACGATGCCTATTAAGATAAAAGCGTGTCGCTGGATTTAA
>QFDD01004460.1:0-19487 GCA_006871305.1 Vachellia collinsii | reverse complement strand
GACGGTCCTTCTTATGGAAGGTTTCACCTCTTCACTGTCATTCTTCTTCATCTACTTCACCTTTTGTTCTTTACATCCTTTCTTTTTTATTTTTGTTATCTCAACAGAAACAATTATGTATGATAAGCTACTGTTGAACATTAAACGTGAATATATCTTCCAATAAAGATTCAAACCTTGGTTCCTTCATATTTAACCTGATTGATTTTTACGGGCAAATAATATCTCCTTTTCCCTTATTTTTCTATATTTATAACTATTATATCAACATTAAATGGTTCAAATTTGGTTTTATACAAAATATATATTTTTATTTTTTCCCATCATGTTAAATTATTCACGTTAAGATACAGCAATTCAAATTTTATTAGTTATTTTATATAATGATTTAATAAACACAGAAGATAAGGGAAAAGGAGAAGTTTCAGTCTATACACTCATTAAATTTACTGGTAGTGTTTCATCAATCATCATGATTGTTGGCAAGCCCATATGATCACAACTATTACCATACGTTGGCCTTCATTATTTTTATTTTGTTTGGTTGGCCGTGGCTTGGTGGAGTGGAAGCCTTATGCTGATGCATCGGTAGAGGGCTAATCGGACGGTGATGACGGGGAGCTGTGGCCGCATCACAAAGGGGGGGGGGTGTGGGGCCCACTGCTGCTGGGAGAAGGCTCACGGCTGGCAAGCATGTGGCACTCTCAGAGGGATCCGACCGTTGCAAAGGGCATGGGCCAATCACTCGTCGTCTACAAGCACGCACACGGACACCCTCACGCGCCTTCCCCCTACATCAGTCTGAACTGGCAACTTGCTGTCAGCCCTCCCCCCCCCCTCGCCCTCCCTTCGTCTTCCTTCTCTTGTCATCTCTTGTTTCCTTGCTGAGCTGACATAAATGATGACTGGTGACCGACAAAAAGCTTCCCATTCATACCCATTTCCCTCATAAAGCCAATTTCCGCCCTCCCTCCCTCCCTCTCACTCTCCCCTCACCATTTCTCCTCCCAATTCAAGAGCACCCCCACCAACTGCCTCCGCTTCTCTCGCTCTCAGACTCATCATACCCATACACCCCTCCCGCTGCATTCCTTCTCTTTCTACCTTCCCCTTTCTGATCATGTAAAAGTAAAACAAAAACATCCACCCAAAAACAACAAAAGTTAAAGCTAGTCAATACATTTTTGGCTTTGAATTTTCCTTACTTCTTCATGCTCCTCACAATGCCTTCCTCCGGTGCTCGATTCCTGTGTCTAATCAACATTTGCTTGCTCGCGAGCTTATCTTCTGCCGAGGATGCCACTGTTTTCTATAACTTTGAGGTCTCTTACGTCACTGCCTCTCCTCTTGGAGTCCCTCAGCAGGTTGGTTTCTTAGATCCTTCTTCCCCCCTTCCCCCATTACTTCTCCTTGTATTGTTGCACTCCAATTTTGTAGATGCCAAGTGCTTCTTCGCACGGCTGACATCGGATTGTCTTTCCATTTCCTAGAGTTTCAAGCTTTAGTTGCATATCCGCATGATGACCCCCTATCCTTCAATTCTCTCTCAATGGGGCTGTTCATATTTCAGCTGCAAGACATATAAGCTTCTGATTGGCTTAGAGTCAGCTGGAGGACATTGTATAAGCCTTTGATTTGTCTACTATCTTGTAGGTTATTGCCATCAACAAGTTGTTTCCGGGTCCTACCATAAATTCAACCACAAATAACAATGTTGTGGTCAATGTTCGGAACCGATTGGACGAGGATCTCCTCATTCACTGGTAGGATACTGGATTTTAGCTTCTTAGCACAACGCTATTTAGCTCCGGTGGCTAAAATTCATTGAACTGGGCAGGTCTGGGGTTCAGCAACGGCGAAGCTCATGGCAAGATGGAGTTCTTGGTACGAATTGTCCCATCCCTCCCAAGTGGAACTGGACTTACAATTTTCAGGTGAAGGATCAGATTGGGGGTTTTTTCTACTTTCCGTCTCTTAATTTCCAGAGGGCAGCCGGCGGATTTGGAGGTTTCATCATAAACAACCGGCCTGTCATATCTATTCCTTTTGATGCTCCTTATGGGGACATTGAAGTTTTTATTGGCGATTGGTACACGCGGAATCATACGGTTAGTGTTGATTAGATAATTCTGTAGTCCCGCCAATTCTCTATCCCCCAACCTATCTGTTTGTGACTGGTTCTACTTTGGAATGCAGGATTTGCGGAAGGCACTTGATGCAGGGAAAGAACTTGGGATGCCAGATGGAGTTCTCATCAACGGGAAAGGCCCTTATAGATATAACGATACGCTTGTTCCTGATGGCATTGACTACGAAACAATTGAGGTCCACCCTGGTGAGTTCTTGGAAAATATTTACTTTCAATATCGTTATGCATATTGGGGCTAGTTGTTCAGAAGATGTCCTAGAGAAGAGTCTTATTACTTTGTTTGTTCTCCTATGCCTAGTGGGAAATTTGAACATTTCATTGCATGATTTTTTGACATATGGACTTCTTGTGACATAATGATTGAGACAAATGGATGCTTTTAAGTATCTAGATTCTGGGACTTTTTGGATTTCATTGAGTTGAACTGAAGTAGTACAACTGAATCGATAGCTTGTAAGATCAAAGTCTATGCTAAGCTACTAAGGCCATGGGCCGGGCCAGATATACTAATGTCATATACATTGACATAAGCTGGTTATTTTTGAGTCCTCAAGAATTGTACTCGGAGTTTTATTAACTATAATGTGTACAGTTAAGCAATTAAGCAAATAAATAGAAATTTGTGGCACTTTCAAGCATGCATGATTTTTTGTTAATAGCAATGCTACTTGATGGTTAATGAGCATTCTTGATAATTTGTTGAATGCAATTCTGCTGGAAGCTAAACTATTGTACATGATAACCTGTTAATTGCAATTGCAATGCCACTTGAATTTTTAACAACTGTTGCGTCAGTACAGTAGACTCCTTCATGTTGCAAAATGTTCATATAATCCTTCAACTTTGTGCACCACTATAATGTTGAACAGGAAAAACTTATCGACTTCGTGTACACAATGTTGGTGTATCAACAAGTCTGAATTTCAGGATTCAGAACCATAACTTACTTTTAGCTGAGAGTGAAGGATCCTATACAGTGCAACAGAACTACACTAGCTTAGATATTCATGTTGGACAATCTTATACGTTTCTGGTGACCATGGATCAGAATGCAAGCACAGATTACTATATTGTAGCGAGTGCTAGGTTTGTGAATGAGTCACTCTGGCAAAGAGTTACTGGAGTTGCCATCTTACATTATACAAATTCCAAGGGAAAGGCTGCTGGTCCTCTCCCAGATGCTCCAGATGACCAATACGACAAGACCTTCTCAATGAATCAGGCGCGATCCATCAGGTATCTTTATCCTGTAATTTTATTGCATTAGGAATTCTTACATCTGGAAGCAAGTTTGTTTTGGGAGGTTAAGGAACGTTCAAGAATTTGAAGAAGAAATTTCTGGATACTTAATTTGGGGTTATTTTACACAGCACAAAACTCTACAGTGCATAAACTGAATAATGTCACCAGGTCTGTTTGGATGTCTAATCTTAAGCTGCATGGGACATTGGTTTATCCAACCTGCGGTGATATGTGAATATCAAATATTATAAAAGCATAATTCATTAGTTGCTTAGACCTGAAATTAGAGAATTAATTTAATTGCACAACTTGACTGTGCAGATGGAATGTATCAGCCAGTGGTGCTCGCCCTAACCCACAAGGATCTTTCAAATATGGTTCCATCAATGTGACTGATATTTATGTATTAAGAAATAAGCCACCGGAAAAGATTAAGGGGAAGAGACGGGCTACACTCAATGGGATCTCTTTCGTCAACCCTGCCACTCCAATCAGACTTGCTGACTGGTTCAAAGTGAAGGGAACATACAAACTTGATTTTCCGGCCAAGCCTCTAACAGGACCACCGCGGGCAGAAACCTCAATAATCAATGGAACTTTTAGAGGATTTATGGAAATCATACTGCAGAACAATGATACCAAGATGCATGCCTACCACTTGGATGGATATGCATTTTTTGTTGTAGGGTAGTGGCAAATATCCTCTTTTTTAATTGGTTTTCCTTGCGTTCATTCTATGTTACTTTCAAGGTACTAATAAGACTAAAATTTGATTGACTGGCAACAGGATGGATTATGGTGAGTGGTCTAACAATAGTAGGGGTACATATAACAAGTGGGATGGAATAGCTCGCTCTACTATTCAGGTACATTTTTTTCATTCAAAACCGTCAATTGCTTTACGAGCAATTTGTGTGATATCAAATTAAATTTTGTTGATAACATGTTATCACATGTGCTTTTGGTGAGCTGTGACTCTACTCAAGTTGAATGAGAGTATGCGACCTTTTAGATTATTGCAACTTCAAGCCTCCTTTCATATCCGCATCTTTCATGTTGTGGACTGACATAACATAGCCCTAGAGTTTGGATAAAAGATCTAGAAGTGAGCAACGGTCCATTAACATAGGCCTGTTGTTAGATCATTAATCGATGAATGTTGATCTTCCACACATGGCCGAAAGCTTGGTTGGATTACCATTCGATGAAGTGTTTCAACATTGGCAGTTTGGATTTTCAGTTTAGAAAAATGAGTGCAGTATTTTATTCTCTAAATGAATCCCTTGAATTTTGGGTCATTATGTATCTCTTCTATATGCCTGGTCATAATGTCTCGTTTTGTTGTTTTTATTTTCATCTAGGTTTATCCGGGAGCATGGACAGCAATTTTGGTATCTCTTGACAATGTTGGAGTTTGGAACCTGAGGACGGAGAACCTTGATTCATGGTATCTTGGTCAAGAAACATATATCAAGGTCGTCAACCCAGAGGCCACTAACAAGACTGAACTGCCCATTCCAGACAATGCCCTATTCTGCGGCGCCCTTGGCAAAATGCAGAAGTATGTTATATGATTTTTTTATACCAATTACAATCAATTTCGGGGTGTGGCTCGATACTGATTCCGATGCTATTTTTTATCTCTTTAGGCCACAAGATATCTCTTCAGCTTCGTGGCACAGTGGGAATGCACTGAGGCTGCTCTTCACTTTCCTGATGTTCGTATGCACCTTCTCCTTTTTCCAGTAGAAGTGTATTGTAGGGGAATCTTCTGTGTTGCTTTGTGGAGTGAGCAGGGTTTGTGGTTGAGTTTTTTTTTTTTTTTTGAAGAATTGTAGGCCTAGCCCTGTTTATACAATTCGGGTGATTTTGACTTGTATTCTTTGCTATTCTTCTCTTGATGCTCTTGGGTTCCTAAATTGATTGGGACTTGTTAATTCTTTGAGTGCCTACAATTTATGTACTTTTACGACAATGAATCTAATGATACATGCAAGGAAACACTGTGAACTTGCTTCCAAAATCTTTTGAAGATCTACTTGCCGACTAGTGTTACTGTATCCGGAGACTTTGTCATTAAGCATCCGAGGAAAAGGACATTTCAGAGCCAGCCGAAGATGCTTCTCCCAGCTGTATAAAAAACAGATCCCGTTTCAGTTCATTGTCTCCATGTTCTATTCCTGTCCTACAATGTCAATGGCCATTTCAGTTGAGTTTGAGACTATAACAGATAGTAAAGTGAAAGCAACTTGCATCCGCCAGCGACGCAAACATTAATGGAAAACTTATTCGGACACCTGTCCATCATCCATCAGTGGGCCTTTTTTCATGAAAACGATCAAAGGGAGAGAATTTTAAACTGTATTTTTCTGCCACTCTTCCAGCTTCGTTCTAGCTGACTTCGCGTGTTCTAGCGAGGAATATAAAAATATGTTTTAGATGCAAAGGTGCGGCATTCATCACAGAATATTAAAACATGTAAATATTAATTTTAGTTTAGTCATGGTATTTCCATTTCACAGCTGTAACACCCAATGGGGTTTAAATGTTGAATTGGCGGTGAAGCAAAGCTACCTAGCGTCAGTTTATATATATATATATATATATATATATTATCATCCCAACACATTATTAAGAATTATGAATGCATTACTGTTCTGGAAGAAACAGAACATTACAAAGCAAAATGGTAATCCCATCTCATTGCCTCATGCCGACGTAACACCCCATTTGAGGATCCCAAGCTTAACTAACAAGAACGAAGAAGCACGGAGCAAAGAAGGAGGTCTGATTTCTCAAAATCAGATTTAGTTACAAACATTAATCGAAAATGAACGCGTAAGAAAACTTAAGTTGCGATCAGACATTGATATAGAAATATATATTTACTGGAGGAAAGGAACTACCATCCTCTTACGGTGGGCCAGGGCATTTAAGACATCCGAAGTCTCCATGACAGAGGCCTTATCCTCAAGAATCTGTTTTTTCTTTAAAAAAAACAATCAACTTCTATTTGAACACCGAGCTTCTCTGGCGGACCTAAACCCAATAAATGCAACTCAAGTCAACCAATCCTCAGACTCGACTCTCGATTGTAGTGACTTGCTCTTTTTTTTTTTTTTTTGTGTTTTTTTGGGGGGCATGATAGTAATTTACTTAAAACCCTAGTTCACAAAGGCTGAAAATAGTTAGGGGCTAGTGGGCTTTTTTGACTCGAGCAGTAAAAAAAATTCTCCAGATGCTACACTTTTAAAAAATTTTACTCATATGTTACAATCAAACTCGTTCTTCAGATGAATGAGTTTGAAATTGTATTAAACTCGTTCACCTGAAGAATAAGTTCAGTACAAATTCCCTAAACTTGTTCACCTGTTTGGAGAATATTTTTTTAAATATCCCCTAGGGGGCAACACCGATCCCCACCCCCCACCGAGTTCCCACCCTTTACAAAAAAGATTTATTATTTTTAAATCCCTCCCAATATAAAAAAAGTTATTATTTTTTAAATCCCTCCAAACTAACCTTTTAGAAAAAAAAAATAAATCCTTACAAATTATTTTGATAAAAAGACGGACATGAAAAATGAAAAACATTGTATTTATAATTTATACACTCTCTCACTTTTTTAAATTAGAACATGAAAAATGAAAAAGATGGAGGCCTAAACGACGGTGGCTCGGACGATGATGGTGTTGTTATTAGAGCCCATATCAACGTCGGTGAATGAAGGCAAATCGTTGACAGTTTGATGAGTAGTTACAAGCACCATACCTTTCCGAGCTTCGCTTATTTTGAATAGAAGTATTCCATTTGTCTCTTTTAAATTTCATATGAGTATAATAGAATAAGTTACAAAGAAAGAAATAATCAAAAAATTTATTTGATATGCAATAAATAGAAAAGCCAATTAAAATATTTTTATTGGAGAAAATATGAATGATGTGATATTCCAAAAGTACCTAATTATTTTTGGTAAAACAATTTTATTGTTAAATTAGTAAATTATAATTTTCCTATCGTTAACAAAAATATAACAATTTTATTTTAAAAAATAACATTTTGCATATATCCTTATTTGGGATAGTATGCCATTGTTGAGATAACATTCATATCATAACAGTGAAGCTCTTGTTTTTAATGATAGTTCAATTCGTCCCAACTTGATCAAGAGATAAAGAGGCAAACAACTTTTCAATTGCATAGTAAGACTGATGTTGACAATGCCATGAGAAGATCTCTACCCTTGGATTAATGCATGTTCATGTCAATTCTTTATTATCTTCTTTGCCTTCTGCCACTACTTGCTCAGCTGACTTCATAGGGAAAATGTTATTATCTAATTATCTCATCTTTAATTATGTGATTTTTTTTGCTGTTATTGGCCTCCTTTTTTGATTTAAAAAAAAATAAAAAATATAAATGCAATGTTTCTTATTTTTTATGTCCATTTTTTTATCAAAATAATTTGTAAAGATTTATATTTTTCTAAAGGATTATTTTGGAGGGATTTAAATTTTTTTTTCTGGGAGAGGGATTTAAAAATAATATTTGGGGAGGGACTCTTTGACTTGGGGGCTATTTTTTTAAAAAAATATTCCCCAAAAGGAATATGTACTGAATTTGTTCTTTAAGTGAATGAGTTCAGTATAAGTTCAAATTCATTCACTTTAAGAACGAGTTTAACTGTAATATATGAGTAAATTTTTTTAAAAGTGTAACATCTGATCTGATAAATTTTTTTTACTGTACCAGATCAAAAAGCCGGGCTAGTGCAACACAATCCTTCTCTTACCCTACGTACTTGCACAGTTCCTCTTCAGGATAAGACACACACACACACCAACACACACACACACACACACACACAGATATATATTTTGGTGAACATGTAGGACATATATATTTTGTTAGAAGGAGATGGTGGTGATTGTGAATATATGTGGTGGGCCGAAGAATGTAGGAAGTGGATGATATAATGAGTAGAGAAGTGAAAGAAGGGAAATGGATGGTGCATGGTGGTCTCTTCTTTTGATAGGGAAGGGGCAAAGCTTTAATCCCAAAAAGGCGGAACAGATAGGGCATGTCTGCATGTTGGAGGCCATTGTGGATTCTGAGGAGAGGCGCGCGCGAGCGCGCACACAAATATTAGAGTCTCTCGACTTTTCAAAGACAAAGTTGCAGAGTACAGCGGCAGCACCTAATACTGTTCCGTGGCATGTGGGACTCTATATCTACACACACACACACACACACACACATATGCTCCTCCTCTTAATTACTATAAAGTTAAGAGAACAGTGCTTCAATTCAACAGTCTTTGTTGCTCATGCCAGCATCCGATGCATAGAAGGCACACTTGCTCATCGATCACTTTTTTGCATCTCACGCTTGTCTGTCAAGTACCTCTCTTGTAGCATCCAACTTAAACCCACCCCATTTTCAGCTTCTTCAATTCTGATTCTATGCCCACTCCTTCACTTTTCTTACTACCCTTTTTCTTTTAAGTGAGAAGTGAGAACCACTTTATTTTGTGTGTGAACCAATTTGCAAAATGTGTGGCTCATGAGTAGAACAGAGAAGCAATGTCATGGTTGCTTAATTAACTTGGTGGTAGCATTTGCAATAAATGAAACAATTTTATTTACATATTCAGTATAATATTACATTAGAATTTACAGCCCATGACGTTGGTAGCACCTGCACTTCCAGTCCTAGTTCATTTTGGTTCAGCTAGCTTTTGGTTCCCTTTGGCTCTAGCCATTTTGATAAAAACAAGAAAGCTCCTTCACTTTTTGGTTCAGCAATATGAACAGCTCCTTCACAGATTTTGGTCCAGCATTTTGGCTTGCAAATTATTTCAGCATTAGTGGTTTACATATTTTGGCAAATACTGAATGTATTTTGTCAACAAAAAAAATGCTAACTGTATTTTGGCAGCCCCTTTTAGTTTGCCTAAATTTGCATATGTAATATCAAACAAGAGTACGAGTAATGGCGAAAATTAAAGTAATAAAATTCAAATAAAAAATAATTTCAAAACAATTATCAACCTTCGTCCTTCCATCGAAATCTTCTCCCCGTCGGCGAACTCCCCCATCTTCATATTGAAAATTCAAATCGCATTCTTCATCAGCAAGCTTCTTATAGTCTCCGTCGCCATTAGCAGTAGCACCATGCCTCATTCTTTGACACGCTTCTTCCCGTTTTCAAAGAGAGGTGGTCGAAGAAAAATTTTGGCTAAGGAGAGGAAGTAGAATTATGTTCAGGAGGTGGCATGGTTGATACTTGGTAGTATATTGAATAACTCTTGCTAGTACTAAATTCATAATTACTCTTATGGCTATATATATATATATAAGGTATAATTTTTTAGATAGTGTCGATTCTTTTTATAAACTACACTTTTAACTCATTTGAAAACTTAATTTATACCCACCCTCTTAATAAATAGGTATGTTTAAAAAATTCATTTCCTATACATTTTTTTTTGTCTTATACTTAACTAATTTTAACCAATTTTTTTTTATCTAAGATTTATTTTTCTACTTGATTTTGAGGGGCAACGTGAGATTTTCCAACAATTATTTTGAGAAATGAAAACTGAAGTGTTTGGTAAAAAATCAAAGTATTTCTAATAACTTGAAAATAAGTTGCTTGTTGTAATTAAGTGAGAAGAAACAAGGTAGAAAACTGGAGCCTCTTGAAAAAACATGCAAGCTAACCTTTCAAAGATAAAGAGCAGCATGCATCCTTCAAATTATTTATTCCCGCGTAGTTATGAAACCCCCCTCCCCCCAACCCCTTTATATATGGAAATTTAATACAAGAATGTACTCTCTATTTTAAAGATTTTTCAGAAATATTATTGCCATCTAAATACCTGTCAAATATATAGTCCTGCTAAATACAAACTAAACTCTCTAACAATACCTTATGATAATTTCACTTTAAAAACAATCAGAATAAGCCAGAAGCCTGAAAGAGTTTATTTCTTCTCATCATTATTGAGAGCAGTTAATACTATTACTAATTTAGAAGCTAGAGCACTAAAGCTAAGCTTTTAGTTTTAGAATTTAAAATGAAAAATGTTCATTTCTTCCCATTGCTTATTTATTAAAACTACATCGTTACGTATACTTTAGACTGCAAAACTAAAATTATGGCGTAAAAAAATAGCTCAATAAACACAGAAATTTTTCAAAATCAGTCTGTTGACAAATAGAAACAGTATCTGTAATAGGGAGAAATATGAATTATATAACAGGGCAGTATAACGACATTTTTTCATAAAATCAGGTTTCAAATTTACGATCCCATATGACAGAGTCCTTCTCTGCCTTTATCTATGGCTTAAATGGGGAATGGCATGCATGGATGCGAATTTAAGTGTTCAGTGCAATTAACAAGCTCTTATCACACTGCGACATAAGATGTTTCCCTCTCACGCTCACCATCCACTATAATTAATGTGAAACAGTGCTAGTGTTTAATAACTAATCAAGTACTTATTTTATGTATATGGCCTTATATATATTAAGCTGATTAAATATATCATCAAACGTTAATCATACGTTAAGGCCGTAAGTATCAGAGATGACTGAAGTAAAAAGAAATAACAAGTTATGGACTGGATATGTAGGTGAATAGATGCATTAGTGGGAAAGTTTGATGAACATAAGAGGTTAAGGTACCGTCTTGCAGGAAGAAAAGTACATGCACCATGTCATAACAAGCAGTCCTTAATATCATCGACATTAAAAGGAAAACGAGGTTCAGAGAGGCTGATAGATGAAGGAAGGCCTGGCTGATCTAGTAGGGAGAAACCCCAACATTTGCAGAAGCAAAGAACCCATCTTTCAAATGGACGACGTCCTCTCCTTCCTGGACAGAATGGAAATACACACGGACATTCACACCTCAGAAATTAAAAGTCAAAAAGAATGTGTGTCCATTATTGTGCCTGCAACATATTATTTGAATGCATATGACGATATATACATTACCTGCTGGCGTACATTTGTCTTCTTCATGGTCTGATCAGGCATGAGGCCAAAGTGAATGTGAGGGAAATGGGCCCACTGAAAAACACATCAAACAAATACGTCACTCTCACTCACTCACACCTATACACACTACACAAACCCTATCTACTGCTAATTTGACTTTAATTTTATAACATAAAGTCAAGCATTGAAACCCTAATTCTGTAAAGCAGGATATGATAAGATCATACGTTCTTGGCAGCTGCGCTGAAGGCTTCTCTGTGGGTTATATCGGGATTGATAGACTTAATGCGTTGGATCTCCTCCCTGCAAATATGTGTGGACCACTCAAAAAATTAATTTGCTTCAAAATTTGCAAAGTTGTATGACAGAACAGTTTTGAAGGATCTTTAATGAGGATATGGAGATTACACAGAGACTTGAGTGGCATTTAAAATTTCTTAAAAATAGTAAAGTACTCACTTAATGAATCGGTTGTAGGCGGAGGGGACTCTCTGTCTCTTCTCAGGAGCTGGACATGGCGCCCGCGCACAATATCCAAACACAAGGCAGATCAATCAAAATCAAATCATTTGAACTATAGTTGAAACTTCTGAATATATTTTTGGTTGTTTTATATCTTTCATAGCATCATCTTATCATCATTGCCTTATGCGAATCTATCTAACCCTCTGGTACTGGGTTCGGATTTTCAAGCAACTATGATTCCGGGGAAGAAACCATATGCATTTTTCCTTTCTCTGTCAAGATTTCATCTCACTTTTCCCCTTCTCTTTCTCCCATGCCACTTATAAGCAGTCAAAATCAACCCTCGTTTTCCTTTCACTTCCTCTACTAAAGTGATTCACCGGCCAAAACACAAACAAAAGTAAAACAAAGGAAACACAGTCTGGTAATAAAAGCCTACACACCCGCAACCTGCTCTTGGATATGGCAACCTTCAATTTGTTGGCTAGGAAATATATAATATTCCTGTCACTACTTGTTAGGATGCTGATTTCCATTAAAGGCATAAACTAGATTAGAAGCAGCTAACGGTGAATTAGTATGCTAAGCTCTAATGCCGCTTCGTCATCTACAGATATGGAAATGGAACTGCATATACAGTGATACATCTAGAATGTGTGTCAATAGCTAGCAACTCAAAAGGTAAACGAGTTTCATTCCTGTTGTTGAGGAACAAAAAACAATATGGGCTGAACAAGAAAGGGAAACGAGACTTTGAGCGACAGAAAACATCAATAAAAGATCAAGCAAGACTGTCTACCAAGATTTGAAAAGGATAAAAAAGGAGCAAAACTACAATATAGGGACTGAAATCTCACGTCTATTATTGATGAGGGGTGGGCGTGGTAGCTCATCAGCTGTTGTCCTGGAAGGTATAGATAAGTTATTGGAAGAGTTGGTCTGATTGATTAAAAAATTTGGGGATGGGTTTGGTATCTCCTCCTGCAAAAAAGAGGCAGTGCAGCAATAAGGCAGATTCATAATTATATCTTCCATCCCTCAGATATGGAAGGGCAAAGGAACCAAAAAACGTCCATACCAGAAAATTGTGAGATGGAGAGTAGAAAGAGTGACCCAAGTGGAATTGGTTTGCTGAAGGAAGAAGCAGTCCACGCACGTTAACGTTAACTGGCAGGAGGTTGGTGCAATGGCCGCATCGCACCGTCACTGTCTTGAACAAGCTGGTGCAAGGAACACTTACCTGAAATACGAAATGAGAAGAGTAAGAAAATCAACAGAGAGAATGAAATTTAGCCAGTCAGATATATATCCCAAAACATTGAGATAAGCAAAGAAGATAGGAAAGATAAGGGCTTGCACATAGTGGTGGGAGCGAGGATATTAGCTGAGGGAGAGGCAAAACCCTAGAGATGCAAAAGAATGAAAGGATATGATGATATGTGATGGCGAGGAAGTAATGGTTGAAGATCATACAGCGAGGACAGTGTCACAAATGTTGCAGTGGACATAACAAAGCTGCTCGGAAGGAGGGAGGTGGTCCAGCGACAAGGCAGTAGAAGAGGATGATGACATCTTGGCTAGTCCCTTTTCGCTTCTGCTTAATTTTTTTTTGATTTGATGATGATTGGTCTCTTGATTGATTGATTGATTGACAGCTTAACCACCACCACCACCTTCGATATGCTTTTTTTGATTATGAGTTATGAAAGTAAGGTGCAGAGAGACAGAGGGGGGGGGGGAGAGCGGGGATGAACTATTTGGTCTAGTAGATAAACGAAGGAAAGAGAAAGGAAAGATAAAGAGAAAAGGCACACACAAAAGCCATTCTCTTCCTCTCTGCTCATTGCCCTTGTTTATAGCTAGAGGGACTCACATGCATGTATGCATGTCAGGCATACATGAACAGATACTGTATATCATGTATGCACATACATGAGATGTGGCTCTCAAGGTAAATCGATCTCTAAAATGAATGTGAGGAATTTATTTTTATCATGGAAACATGTGTGGTTGGCATTCCCGATGTGTGTGTGTGTGTGTGAGAGAGAGAGAGAGGCGGCAGATGTGGGGGAGAGGAGCCAGAAAGGGACGTGTGCATGGGGTGATATAGCTTTCACACACTCACCTGTTGTTTTCAGGAGTTAAAGATGGTGTTGTCCTCTGGTATGTGTGCTCTTAAAACAAAACAACACCCTTCTCCTTTTCTTTTTCTTCATTAACTTGTCCTCAATTGCCCAACACAACAATACCAATTTTACAAGAAACAAGATTATGATAACCCCTTCCTTCTCTCTACTCTCTCCCCGCTTTCGCTCTCTTGCCTCTTCTCCGGCCTCACCCCAAACACCCTAAATTAGGCCAACCAAGCTCTGTATATAAAATATAAATATACTAGCTAATATTAGCCTGCTAGATTTGATTTATGTGTTTTCTTTTTGGAATTTAACTTTTGGTGATTTGACTACTCCATCTTGCTTGCTGGCCTTACACAGACTGATACGTATTTAAGTCAGTATAAAAACATCCCGGTGAACAGAGGCTGGCCTCTGGATGCTTACCACCTTTGTCCTTTGCTAAATTTCTATTTTCTTTTTGGCTTCTGTTAGCTGATTTGGTAGAATCTTTTCCCATCACTCCTTCTCCTCCACAACTCTCTAAAGTTTCCACTTCCATTTCAAAATCTTGCGAACTACCCAGAGTGAGTCTTTGGTGAAATTGATGGTTTCCTATTCTCCTTCCTTCCTTGAGATTCATTCATCTGAGAGAGTGATCAGAAGCATCAACATCCATGCCCATATGTAAACTTTGCGATTCCCTCTTCCCCAAAAAGACAATCCTGGCATCATTCATTCGTTAATGGGGGATGGGGTGGACTCCAACTTCTATACAAAATTATTAAACGAGTTAGCATCTGGGAAGTTGCATCCTTAACCTAATTCAACAACTCCGCGCCCCCCCCTCTCAGTCTCTCACGCACACAGTGACATGCAGTGCCCGTAAATGTTTGAATACCATTTGTGTACACAGATCAGATCACTTGTATACGAAGAACAAAAGCAAACCCATTTGTAGGGATATATAATTGATAGGCGGTATTCGATCGAATTCTGCTGTCTCTGAACGAGAGCAAGCAGGTTTTGATATGAACTAATTCAAAATAAAAAATACGTAATCTTTAGCCCACAATACTGTGACATCACTTTTCTCCGTTAACAGTGGTGGCGTAATCTCATTGTGGCGGTGAACGGTGATTGGATATTGGATTAATTAGATTTGAGATTTTTATTTTATTAGAATGACTTCTTACATTTAAATTAGGATTTTGGCTTGAATAAATGTAATAGATTATTAGATTATCGTTTAAAATATTCCAAGATATTTACTTTAACTCTACAAATATTAGGATTAAGATGCTATAAATAAGTTTTGAAGTATCTTATTTTGTACACCTTGTCTTGGATGGATTGAATAAATATTGATCCTGAGTTCTTAATTATATTCTCCCTTGGTTCCTCTATATTCAATTTTCTCATCTAATTGTAAAAAAAATATAATCTCCCAACAAGATATACGTGCATGTGCAGTTTGTTTTCTACACACATTTTTAATGAATTTATCTCATGATAGTTGAGCAAATTAAGAATTTTGGTGTGTTTTATATATTTTGATCATAACAATGAAATTTAATCTCATCAAGTTTCAAATTTGTGCAATTAATCATTGCCAGTATTTTCAATACAGTGAGGTAGATTGTGAAAATAAGGTGTGTAAGTAAAAATTTCTACGGTACAAATGCTAATGATACGATGAAGTTGAAAAGAATTTTCTTTCATTGCGGCAATATAACGTAACATCAAAAGATGTTTGGATGATAATTATTACTATTACCTTTAATGTGGAGACAGAATGCATGCACCCGATTCTTTACTTCGTAGGAATGAAGTTTTGGGGGAACAAATGGAAGACACACATGACCGAACTTGATAAGAGAAAATCTTTCAGATTCGTTTTGTGTAAATGGGAAGATGTTGAAATACTTTTAAAATGAACATTGTTATTTTTCAATATATCCTTATAAAATAAAGAGTTTTTGTAAAGTTGAAAGTCATGTCTCCCTATTTTCTATAAAAGAATAACTCTTCGTAAAAAATTATTTTAAATGATTATTAGTTATTTAATTGTGTTGATTCATGAATCAATATGTGAGATTTATGAAACTAACATATGGATAGTTAATTTAAATAATTATTAATTATTTAATTATGACTCATGAATTAACATATGAGATTAGTGAATTTAAAATGTGATTGTGACTTTTTAATTAAAGAAGTATTATTTCAAGAGATATAATTTCAAGATATTTTTTCATACTTTATAAACATTATCTCCATCACTCTATTTGGACACTTACGTTAATATAAGATCCATTGCCTTTCTCTTTAAATGCGTAAAGAGATAAAATTAAATTATTGTTTTGTAAAAATATTTATTATCTTAATTTGAGTATTGAGAGTGCAATATATACACATGAATTTCTATTGTATTTTGAAAAAAATTAATCAGTTAACCCAACTTATTTTATATAAATTCTTTATTTTATAAAAAAGCCTAACTTTTAAAAAATCATAAAAATACAATGAGAGAAGATAGATCCATGGATCGTAGAGAGAAGCAGCCAGTGACGTGGGTTTTGAGGGAAGGATAGGGCCAAAAAATGCAATAGTAGAGCTAGAACGAACTAGTTCACTAGGCTGACATATTAGGGCTTAAAACCAAGTACAGAAACACAGAGATTTGGACATTGACCACATTATTAGCAATCGAGAGAGAGAGAGAGAGAGAGTTTAGGGCTAAATAGAATAGGACAGCATCAGGTTCCCAGTTCGTAGTGCACGTTGCACAACCCATCCAGCACGCGGCTGGAGCCGCCTCCCCCCTTAGCCGGCCCAGCTAGCCACTTCGCCTACCGATCCATGTATAACACTTTATTTCGATCGTACTCCCACTTTTGCAATTGAAAGGATGCTTGCTTCGTTAAGCTTCCTTGATTCAACTTGTGTTAATTGTTGAAGAAGCAGGTGTGTGTGTGTGGATGTTTCAGTTGTAAATTAAATGATCAGATACAATCTCCTCCAGAGTTTCTTTGCATAAGCTAGGCTAGCTCCTTATAAAGTGTGGGTTGTTGGCCACATAGAAACTGTCAGCAACTCAGTCCATTGATATCATCTCATCTATGAATGCTACGAGTGCAGTGTTTCTGACTTCTGACTGCTTGGACGCGATGAGCTAGGGTGATGAATGCCATTACATTGTGTTGCTTTGAAAAAATAATAATAAACAAAGATGGTGTTTATAACCCTAGCTATGCCTTTTTGTAAATCCTTTTCAAATCAAGCAATGAGTTTCCCTTCATTGAAAAATAAAGATAGTTTTTTGATGAATCTTTCATATTTATAAATGTCCTACTGATTATAAGCTGTACTTAATCTAGTGGGGCATGCAGGTATAAGGGAGAGGGGTAAATAGAAGGTGGGGGAGCATTAAATACAGGAGAATTAATGAAATATAGTGGATGGGGGCGTGAAATGAGGGGAAAAATAAAAGGGATGTACGAATAGGGAAAAGGGTGTGTCTGTAAAAAGCCTGCAAGGAGCTATTTGCTGCTGTGTTGTGGGGATATGAGGATCTATCAAATCTCAAAGACCGATAAAGTGGAAAATCAATGTGATGTATCTGATTATATATATATTGATATTGGTTATTGATTGATACAGCGATGGAAGATGATGGGATGGTGAATGAAGTAGGCAAGTGTCCATATAGCCCTTTGATGGAAGGGAGGTGAGGATGCGGTACGTGTAACTTTATGACTCAGCCATATGGAATAGACTCTTCAAAATTGACACGCCCTATCCATCTCTCTATGTATCTGTCTTTGTACCCCTCCTTCCACACTCCATCTCAAATCATCCAAACTAAAAGCACACGCTCTCTCTCTATTAGCTCTCCCATCACGGATGAATGGGACTCGTCCCTTTTATGCCATTTGAATTGTCTTCCATATTTGGGTGCCCTTCGTGAGTTCGGAGCCTAACTCTTCCCACTTCCTCTCATATCATATGTATGATGTTAACAGATCTTCAGAGTGGTATGTATATGAAATGTTGAAGGAGTCCAAATGCCTCCCATCTGAGACCATGAATTATTAATTAGCACTACTAATTGATATGAAATATAATTGTAGCTACATATGTATATATGTGTGTTGAGTAGGTGTAAGGAGGAATAAAGAAGGATGGGTGGGAGCCAAAAGAGCAGGACAGAAGAATTGGGTGTCGCATATACGAAGAAGGCGGGAGGAGTCCGAATATGAATGCGCTTGTTGGTGTCCTCTGCACAGGGCCTGTTTGTACCTTCTCTCTGTTTGGTCTCATGTTCCAACACCATAATTTACTTAAACAATTTCAGGGGCGCGCGCGCACACACACTGTACAGTATAGCCCTCTCCATTACCTACAACCAAATTTTATTTATGAATTGAGGACAATATTTTATTCTCTACTGTCTTTCTACTCTCGGTTTCAACATCAACATGACATATGAATTATTGGCTTATTCTTCACTGTCTTTTTTACAAGGAAGAACTACCAAAATTAATTGACAAAATATCAATTAAATTTAGTTAAAACCAATAATTCTGTCGGATGTTTTTATTACAAGTTCACTTTTAGAAGAATTTTTTCTCATAAATGCAAGTCCACTCAGATGTTATTAAGTGTTGTTTCTCAATTTTACTTTTAGTTAATTCTTATTGAAAAGAGAGAGAGAGGAAATAGATGTGACAAATATTTGTAAATGGAGAGAAACACTTTAAGAAGGGCAAATTAAAAAAAAAATTATCGATTTAAAGCATATTTAGTAATTTAACTAATATTCTTTAGTATATGAGAATAAGTTAAAATGAACTTATAATAAAAAAAGAGTGATGTATCCGTATTTATAAAGAAAGTAAATAAGAGGTAATGACTAATGAGTAAAAATTTATGGGGAAATTATTATAGGGTTCCAAATTTATAGTAGTTGCTTCAATTATTAAATGTAGCTGCTTGAGTTGTCAATGTGACTTTAATCATGTTAATTCTCTTATTTGGGATCCTACAGTACGTAATTCACCCAAAATTATTGTAAGTAGATGATCATAAGTGACAGATATTTCATGTGGTACAAATAGAATGATTAGAAGAAACTGTTCATTATAGCAGAGGGAGTATTTTTTTCATAGAAAAATACAGAATACATAATTTAGCAATACTAAACAAACACTTAAAAACAACAAAAAAGAAATTAAATAATAACACAAGCAGAGGGAGTATGTGTTTATTTATAAGTTCTATACTCAACAAAATAGACCTTTTCTGCGTGGATCGCGCGCCTATGATAAATTTAAAAGACAAGCCGGGCGACGTTTGCTTAAACTATATGGATATTGGATAATACAATTTGTTATGGATTTCTTTGTATATATTGATATTTGATTATTGGTTGTGACCTGTTATGTCTTGGGATAGAAATTCTTTGTTAAGATAGTACTAATGACAAGTGGAGTATTAAATAATAATAATAAT
>QFDD01004459.1:0-13768 GCA_006871305.1 Vachellia collinsii | reverse complement strand
AGAATGACCAATGGTTCAGGACTTGAAATTGTACCAATTCATTTTTTTAAATTGAAATTATCCAAATTTAAAATTTTATTTTTAATTTAATTTAAAAGAAATTTTTCTAGCCACCTGGGTTGGTCTAGGTTCAGATAAAGAAAAAGTAGAATGAGATATGGATAGAAGTTAAAGGTTCCCCCTTTCATTGGCCAACAAAAGAAGTTAAAGATTCAAACTTTCTTTATGTAATAAAATAATTATTAAAAATAATGGGTTTGATTTTATTATTTTTTTTTTGGCAGAATGGGTTTGATGAATCGTGATGTTTGGTCGGAATATCGGTTTCATTTTATGGTCCTACTTGTACAACAAAAATCTGGAGGTGCATTTATTAGAGGTTACTTAGGTTTCAGCTAGCCACATGTTCATGCTATCTATGCACTCATATCAATCTAACCGGACATCTTAGCTTACAAACAAAATAGCAAAAAAATTAAATGGTTACAAAGTTGTGTGTAATTTAATTTCTATAAAGTTGACAAAAAAAAGTAATTTAATTTCTATGGTTTCGGCTAATGGAAATTAGTAAATTTTACTCAATAAAACTTTCCTTTAGTTCCTAAGTTTTAAGAAATAGGGTTAAAAGGCAAATTTGCCTTATAAGTATCCACAGAGTTACGTTTGGTGTCTGAAATTTATTTTATGGGCAATGTCACTCAAAAGTTAAATAGTGTAAAGTTGTCTTGGGTGAATGGTGATCTAACCGTCGTTTGCCACATAAGCTGCAATGCCATGTGGGTGTGCATGTATGATTTTTTCCACTTCTATTTCACTCCAAAAAAATACTCTCCACTCTTAACTCACTGTCATCATCACCATCGCCATCGTTTACTTGCAACTCTTCATCTCTGAGGCAAAATGAGCTATCATCACTATCCTCACTATCAGAGTTATTTTTATTGTCACTATCAAAGGTTTTTTCAGTCGCCCTCTTAGAGGTATTGTTAGTTTCACTTTTCGAGCTATTTCCACTTTCATTATCCGATCCTTCATCATCACCTTCACTTAGCACCAACCCATCATTCTCCCCATTGTCATGACCTAAATGCCCACAATTGCTTTGAACCCCCTTTTTTTCTTTACGATGCAACCGCTTCGTAACCTTCCTTAAATCCCTTATTTCGTCTAATAAATGTTGTATTCGGGCTTGCCTCACTTCCCATCCATCTTCCTCATCTCTATTATCATTGTTTTCCTCATCCTTATCATCACCGTCATTAACATTCACCTCATCATCGATATCCCACACCCTAATGAGACCACCATTTAGACCACATTCCCTACCAAACTCGGGACTATCACTCTCACCTAGTTCCACCTCACTATAACACTACCAATATTAAATAGACAATACTTTAGCCACCAATGTTAACATAAAAGAGTTATTATGTTATTTCACTTCCTCAATCAGACAAAAAAGCTACAAAGCCCAGATACAATTTGCTTATAAAGGACATAAAGCTGTGAAAGGTAGATTCCATACCTGATTTTTGAGGATGAATATTTGCTCCCTTGCAGGTCCACATGATCTAGAGTTCACATGCACCTCACTTCGCTTTCTTCGATTCACATACCAACCCTAACCTTGCTCTCGCTTTCACTTTCTCTCCACATAGATTGTTCCATTGTTTAGGGATTTTGGTGATTGAATTAATTCCACCAGGTCTTACTTTGCCACCTTAACGCCACACATACACAACCCATTTCAAACCCGTGTTTCATGCCACCAAGCAATGAACTCTGCCACTGTATCATCTTAACGGATATCGTTATGTCATCGTTCACCCAGGGTGACATTGCACTATTTTTGTAATTTTCAGTGTGATATTACTCCTAAAAAAACTTTTGGACATTAGATGCAACTCGATAGATACTTCCAGGGTAAATTTGCCCTTTAAATCCTAATAAATATATAATTTTATTTTTTAAAAATATAGAGACTAGTATTTTAAATTTTTAAATGATCATAACTTTAAGGACTAATTGCACTAAGTTGAGATTTAAAGATTAATTTCAATTGAGTCAAAACTGTAATAACTAAATTATATAGAATTAAAGTTCAAAAACTGAGTAATTGAATAAAAAGTACAGGGATTAAATGATTAATTTTTTCAATAATAAAATAGTTTTTGTTTTTTTTTGTTGCCAGAAATAAAATAGTTTTTGTTAAAGATTGTATACAATGAATTTCTTGCATTTTTTCATTAAGTGATCTAAGGGGTCCTCCTCAATATTTTATATATTTGTATGGGTTTCATTAGCACAAATGCATATAAATAAAATAATTGTTGGTATCTTTGAGTAATTAATAAAATCTGCTTAGGTCGGTGGGCTTAAAAAAATCTTCTCATGTGAAGACAGAAAAAGAAAAAGGTCAATTATGTTGCAGTTTTTAAAGTCTATATAATACTTATAATAGAAAATAATATATAAATGGAAGTTCCAATCAATTACTTATGCATGGCATGGACACGGATATTTCATCTACTGTATTAAAAATTCTCTCTTTCTATCGTCACACTGAAAAAATTGATTCACTCTATTGAAACCACATAATATAAATATTTGTCCAATCATTAAATTCACAAACCAGAGAATTAGTCCAATCTTAAAACAATTAATTACTTTTCTTTTTAATGTTATGTTGGAACCTTTTGGCTTAGTAAAAATAATTGTTTATTGTTTGGTTACAAAAGCAGGACTAGGATCCCATTGCCAATTTGCCACATATTAGTATGACATTAGGACTTTCCACTTTGGGAAAGTGAATTCATCATTTCCAAGAAAAATTAACCCACTTTTTTTTTTAATAATTACCACTTGCTCCTATTTCTTTTTTCTCACTTTTTTTAATTTAAGTTTTTACCATATGGCCATCCATCCATTTATTAAATTTACCCCCTTTCTGGCTACTGGCCATGCATTGCATGGTACTGCCACGTGTTAGAGATAAAACGGTCTGGTAATCAAAGACCCAAGGTGGTGTGATATTTTATGGTGATAAACATTTTTTAATAAAAAGTACTAAATTGAGAAATATTTATAATACTGACGTCAATTATATTTTTTGACAAATATTTTTTTTATTAAATAAAGATTGAACTATGTAACAAAGAATGTAAACCAATTGACATGAAAAATAAATTGTCTAAGAAAATATGAAAATCAAAGAGGCGACAAAGAAAACACTGTTCGTTTTGGTAGCATTCAATTCAAGTACCCTTTTCTTTTTGTGAGTTTTCTTTTGTCTTGAGAAATTGAATTGAATTTATGAGGCTGTGGAAGTTTTAGACAGCTGCCTAGTGCTATGTGCTAATACCCAGCATAGAGTGTTTTGTTGCGTGGTTTCCCTTCTCAGGTTGGCCTAGGCGCCTACCAGCAAGGCATCATATCATCATCTCATAGTCCTATACCTATACTATATGTTTCCACCGGTAAACTACCTTTTTTTCCATCTTGGTTCCTCTTTCTCTATATAGTATATACTCCTATCGCTGTTGTTTCACTAATCAACTTGAAAATTTTTCTTTCCTGTACTGTTAATCTTTGAGCGGTAATTATTTACGTTCAGATTGGGACTGCACAACTGGGTTCTTTTCTGGAACTTTCTCTTTTCAACGTTCTGGTGTTTGCTTTTTGGTTAAAACTGTTGAAATGAAATCTGAAGCGGTGGTACTTGGAGCGTAAAAATGCTGAGTTGATCTTGATATTGGGTTTTCATTGAATTCATTTTTTGTGACTCTGGAATGAAATTTTGAGCTGTAATGCCTTGCGTTAAGAGAGTGTTACTTAAGTTGAAGCATTCTTCCATGTGTCTCAAGTTGAAATTTTTCATCATGCTCATGCAATTCTAAGAGGATAATCATGGAGGGTTCCTCTGGGTCTGTTTGGCAGAGGTCTAACACTTTTCAGGTATTAAATACTTCTGGAGCTTCAAAGCCCATTTATCCAGACAGAAACCCTTATTCTGGTGAGATATTGAATAATTCTCCTGGCTTCAAGGATAAAGATAGAGTTTTGTTGGCTCAAGGTGATAAAAATCTGGGTAGTCTCTCTGGGGTTCGTGAGTATGAGGTTTCGGTTGGCCCTTATGTTGATTCTGTAAAATGGGGTGATATCAGCTTGAGGCAGTGGTTAGATAAACCTGAACGCTTGGTAGATGTATTTGAATGCTTGCACATATTTAGGCAAATAGTAGACATTGTTAATACAGCACATTGTCAAGGGATTGTTGTTCATAATGTGAGGCCCTCCTGCTTTGTCATGTCATCTTTTAATCACATCTCCTTCATTGAATCTGCAACATCTTGTTCAGATTCTGGCTCGGATTCTGTAGAAAATGGATTAAACAGCCCAAGTACTCAGATTAAAACCCCTGGCATTTTCTGTTCCCTTGATATGCATCACCAGAGAAGTTTAGGAGGCGAAGGAATAGAGCGCATTAGGCCTTCGACAACTGCTATGTCGAATTCTACCTGCTGGCTGTCCAGTGCAGCGCATGCAGCTCGCATGTCTTTAATAGAAGATACCGAAGAAAATAAAGCCAGACACAGGATGAACACCGAGGAAACAGAAGGAAAGAAGCAATCATTTCCAATGAAGCAGGTACTTCTAATGGAGACTAGTTGGTATACTAGTCCTGAAGAGGTTTCTGGTACTTCAAGTTCCTGTGCTTCAGACATCTACCGTCTCGGGGTTCTCCTTTTTGAGGTTCACACTGATAATTGTACTTAGATTCTATTCAAGTACTTCAATATACTTCATCTTCTTCACTAACTTGATGATCCTGCATACAATTGGCCAGCTATTCTGTCCTTTCAGCTCAGAAGAAGAAAAGAGCAGAACAATGTCAAACCTTAGACATAGAGTTCTTCCTCCACAGTTGCTTCGGAAGTGGCCCAAAGAAGCTTCGTTCTGCTTATGGTTACTTCATCCCGAACCTAGTAGTCGTCCAACACTAGGGTAATTTCTATCCAACCAAATGATTCTTATACATCAAAATTCTAAATTGTTATGGACTTGTCATCACTAGTTGCCATTTTGAGGTCTTGTGCTTTCTTCCCTATTTTTCAATTCCTTGATGCATGAGTTGAAAGATCATGATTCAGCTATTAAGCAACTTATTTTGCTTTGGATATTTATAATACGTATGGTGATTTCTTGCATTGATTTTGCTGAGTTTAGATGCAATAACTAATAATTAAGTTAGGTGTGAGTGGACACAAGCTTTGGATATGTTTCAAGCTTTAGGGGTAGTCTGTTCCTGGACACCAGAGTCAGCTATATTATTTCCAGTAATTAAGATCCTTAATGATCAAACATTTCTAGTTCTATAATAGGCCTTAAAGTGAAGAACTTTTTGTAACATTTTTTTACTTTTGTAGCAGAGAGTTGTTGCAGAGTGAGTTCCTTGATGAACAGAGAGATGATATGGAAGAACGCGAAGCAGCAATAGAACTTGGAGAAAAAATAGAGGAACAAGAGTTGTTACTGGAATTCCTTTTGTTAATTCAGCAGAGAAAAAAGGGTGTTGCTGATAACTTGCAACATACTGTTTCTTTTCTGTGTTCAGATATCGAAGAAGCAACCAAGCCTCAAGTAGTGTTTAAAGAAGTTAAGAGTGAAGATCCTTCTGGCCTAGGGACTATAAAGCGTATCAGATCAGAGATGTATGCTTGCAACGTTCAAGAATGCAATGATAACATTTGTGATGATCAAAACAATTGTGGAGATTTTTTTCCAAATAAGTCTCGGCTAATGAAGAACTTTAAGGAACTAGAGTCAGCATACCTTTTAATGCGATGTAAATCATCAAGGAAATCGATGGTTACTGATAGTAGAGGCTCCGTTGTTATGACTGAAAGCGGTTGTGCCAATAACTTGGCATCAAAAGACCATTGCAGAAGAGAGGATAGAATTGCTAGTAAGAATTCTTTCCTAGATGGTTTGTGCAAGTACCTATCTTTCAGTAAGCTAAAGATTAAGGCTGACCTGAAGCAAGGGGATCTGTTGCAATCTTCAAACCTAGTATGCGCGCTCAGTTTTAATCGTGAAGAGGCATTTTTTGCTACTGCTGGCGTTAATAAAAAAATTAAAGTTTTTGATTATGAGTCAGTCATAAATGAAGATTGTGATATCAGCTATCCAGTAGTGGAGATGGCTAGCAGGTCAAAGTTGAGCAGTATATGTTGGAACACTTACATCAAAAGCCAAATAGCTTCTAGTAACTTTGAAGGTGTTGTACAGGTCAGGTCAAGGCTTGTGCTGTTTCATCTATTATTTCTGTTGCAAATGTTGTTACTTACTTATCATCTTGTCTAGTTATGGGATGTGACAAGAAGTCAACCACTGTCTGAAATGTTGGAGCATGAAAGGCGAGTATGGTCCATCGATTTCTCATCAGCAGACCCAACAATGTTGGCAAGTGGGAGTGATGATGGTTCTGTCAAGCTATGGAGTATCAATCAGGCAAATTTCATTTCTGAAGTTGTTGGATTTCAGCTTTGAAACTACACATACTATGATGCTTAGTAGTATAGGATACCAAGTCCCACATTGGGTAGAATGAGATGTTCAATGGGTATTTAAGTGGGTTGGTTCTCCCACCTCAATAGCTAGCTTTTTGGGTAGGGTTATCCTTCACACTTAGGTACCCATCATATTACAGTAATCTATTGTACGTTTATGTACTTTTCCCCTGCATGTATGATGAGCTGTTTCTCTCAACTGGACTGATGTTGCAGGGAATTAGTTTTGGTTCCATCAAAACAAAGGCTAATGTATGCAGTGTTCAGTTTTCCCCAGATTCCTGTCGTTTCCTTGCATTTGGTTCAGCAGATCATCGGATATATTACTATGATCTGAGGAACTTAAAAACGCCTCTTTATACATTGTTGGGACATGAGAAGACAGTGAGTTACATCAAGTTTGTGGACAGTGTAAACCTTGTCTCTGCATCCACAGACAACACTTTGAAGCTTTGGGATATTTCTGCGAGCACATCTCAAGTTATAGACACACCACTTCAAACATTCACAGGTCACATGAATGCGAAGGTATTTTTTTTTTTTGGTAACATATTACCTCCAATTCTTAATACAAAATCTAATTTGTAGTTCAATATTATATTAAGAACCAGAAGTAGTATTACACTTTCACAGTAATTTGTACATTACTCACGTTTGTTTTGCTGGCATATTTTCCCTTTTGTGACAGAGCTTTGTGGGATTGTCAGTATCTGATGAATTCATTGCCACTGGTTCAGAGACCAATGAGGTATACTTCATTAATAGTTTTGACAGAAAGCTTTTGGAATATATCTATTATTGAGTATTCTGCTTATATTTTCCCCCTAAATTTGCCAAGACAGCTTATGTGCTAATCAGGTTAATGTTTTCATCCTATCAAACTAAACTGGATGTCTGGTTCTTGGAATCAACAAATTTAGGTGTGAATTTTAGTTTCCTGTGAACTTGGGGAGTTGGGATTCATACAGAAATTTTATGGAATGATTGTTACAATAGATTGAAATGTGACTTCCCCTATCAGTCACATAAAAGCTAAAGCTGTTTACCCCTACTTTGCATTTATCACTGTGCTCAGCTGATCTTGGAGGAATTGAGGGATAATTATTAAAAGCGTTATCTTCCATTTTTATTCAAATCTTTCTTTCAAACTCCCATCTTTACCTGCAGTAACCTAACTAAGAAATCAAATAACCAATTTGGAATATCTGGACTTTGTTGAGATATTGCACAGAAGAAATGGCCATTTAGTCACGTTAACTCTACTTCCATAGAAGGAATTAAGAATAATGTTGAATATTCTACAGTTTTGAAAACTTCCAAACAAGTCCTTAGTTTTTAGTAATAAAAAAAAATATAGAAAATGACACAGTAGTCCCTCCGGTTAGAGAAAAAACAAGGGAAAATAACTATAAGATCCCAAGGAAGATAAATGCAATTAAATGTCTTTCAAGTTTTAGAACACAGACCCATTATCAATAACAAATGAGGAGCATTGGTATGTTGTTATTTTCTGCACTGAAATTTGTCATTACATACTGTTTATTTATTGTGGGACTTTTTGGTGATTATATTCCTTTCTTAGGACCTCATAGTAATTCTCCCCAATAACAAAGGTCAAAGTCAGGTCTCCTACCACCATACTTCCTTGATAAGCCCTTCTCTTGGCGTTGACCTAATGGACCTATGCATAATTGATTTGCTCTTCGACTTTGCTCTTTTATTGAAGGTCATATTTCTGTGCGAATTAGGTGTTCATATACCAGAAGTTTTTTCCCATGCCAGCAATGTCTTTCAAGTTTCAGAACACAGACCCATTTTCTGGGCATGAAGTGGATGATTCTGCACAGTTCATCTCCTCTGTTTGTTGGCGCAGTCAGTCAAACACCTTAGTTGCTGCAAATTCCATTGGGAATATCAAAATTCTTGAGATGGTTTAAGTTAGCCTTCTCTCAGCAATCTAGAAATATGCCAAAAACGAAATCAGGGGTAGATTTGGTCTTGTATAATATAGGTAGGTAAAGTTCATCATGAAAAGTTATGTAAGCATATCAAAGCATACTTTGTAGTGAGATCTATTTCTGATATGATTGTAGTTCTTTTTACTTATATTTAGCTTCTGTTGCCAAGAAACACTCGAGGTATACAAATTCCGCAATGATTTGTGACATGACTTCCTTTTTTTTGCCCCTTTTTATGTAGATAAAATTATATTGTAGAGGAAAGGATGAATCAAAATCCTATACACATGTTTGATCTTTGTGGGTTGTGTTCCAATCCTGTTCCGTTTTATTTATGCAGATACTTCAGAACTTTCAGAACTTAATTTAGTTTCATCGCTTCTCTAATATATAAAAAGATGAGATTATAACAACAAACTATCATAATTCGTTGAGTTTATATGATATACTACAAGACAAATTTTTGCTGTATAGTTTTAAATGTTTGCCATCAAATTCTTCAATCTAAACATGAAGTCATCAACTGAATATGATCTTTTATGGCTCCTCCCCATAGGATCGAATTCTCCAAAAATGAAGAATCTAGTGGCAAACACTAATTCAAAAAGGGCTAAAAAAAGATAAAAGATAGAAAACTCATCTCGTTCTTGTAATGGAATAAACTGTGTGTAACTTCTATGTAACATGGAAACAAAGTTGACAGTAATTGTCATCTTTGGCTCTCCTTCCAACCCCAGCCATGAGATTTGCCCATATGATCTATTCACATTGAGTTCTAGTTAAGCTACCTCCGTTTGACAATTTAGCTAGAAGAATACTAAGCCTTTGAGATCCAGGACCGGGTTTGAGTTGCCAGGGGTCTCCGACCTTGGAACATTTCGAGTTGTTTGCACACCAACCACCCGGAGTGAATCTCCCTTTCTTCCTGTGCAGCAACTTCTTGTCGATCATATCCAAGACGGGATCATCTTTGTTGAACTTCCTCGCGAACGCGGCATTGCTTGCTAATATTTTTGCCGTGTCGTTGAGAGAAAGGGTGTGAGGATGCTGTTTGGGAGGGACATCCCAAGAAATATAGTGCAAGTCATGGTTGACAGTTTTTTCTGCATATTCTGGCACATTGCAGACAATGGTCTGAAAATAACCTTCTGGGGAGGAAATAAAGTTAGTGTAGTACATAAGAAGGATCCTAGGAAGATTGTCCCAACCCCAGATAACATATTCAACCAGTCCTCGCGATAAAACTGTCCAAGCTGATCCTGCATGAAGGAATCATAGTTCATTGAAGCAAAGTACGCAGTAAAAGTGACTTCAAATATGAAAGGTTTAAGGTATTAAGCAAATGCCTGTGTGTGTGTGAGTGTGTGTGTTTGGCATAATATCTAACATTCTCAACTATCAAGAGTAAGTCCAATTACCATAGTCGTTTCAGCTTTGAAGAACTGTAAGGAAATATGGCTTAGTCCTAAGAAAAGAATCATTTTTTATAACAAATTATCACAGGAAAGGTCATTGCACAAGGGCTTAAAATGAACCTTCACTGCTTAAAAAGTAAAATTTCCTTTCCTCTGAAACATGAATGCTTATCTGATTGTTAAAATGCAAGTTTTGGTGTAAAGGCAAAAACTAACCAGTGAATAGTTTGAATGCATTTGGCAAAGTTCTCCTAGGATTAACCCAAAATACATCGCTCTTGGTTGACATGTAAAGCCCAGGATCTACAATTAAAGGCATTGCTCGTTTTTCACTGCAAAGCACAGTTTAAATATCAGTTTATGTCATTGTCAGAACGAAGAAATAGCAAGAGAAAGCTTACAGTTTCCATCCTAACTTGCTTGTATACTCAATGAAGTTCAGGTTTCTATCCAAAACAGAAAATGTGGAAATAAGATCTGCAAAAAGATGAACCCAAATTAATCAAATATTCTCAGAAAAATGAACAAGAAGGTAGTTAAAACAATCACAAAAGATAACAAGCTAACTAACCATCCTGAGTCACAAGAGGATAATCAGAAGCACTAAGGTTGATGAACCAGTCCCACTCTTTGCTTCTCTTGAGTAGAAGAGCACAAGCATGAAGAGTATTGGCAACCATGGTTGGCCCTCTGTAAGTGACCATATTAGCTTTGACAATCATGAAGACATTCCCAATCTCAGAGAACATTGGGTGCTTCTCAATTCTAGAAGCAAGCTCCATCCTCTCTTCTGCTGGTGATTCAAGGTCCAGATGGACGACATACTGATTTATTGGATGATAAAGAGCAAAAAGTGTTCTCCAGAGCTTATCCAAGTCGCCTTTCGACCCCGAAATAAAATAGGCAAAACGAGGAATTGAAGGCGCAGGAGAGGTTGTGGATGGATCAGGAGGAGGAGAAGGAGGTTCCTTACTCTCAGCAAAAGCCATGGAGGTCCGGTTTGCATTAGGGTGAAATGGAAGGAAGAAGAAGATTGAGTTGATTGATTGCATTGAATGGGCAATGCTCATGGTTAAGGATGTGACAAGAAATAGTATGCATAGAACAGAGAATATGATAAGAGGAAATAGCCATTTCTTCTCTATCTTTGTGGACCCCATCACAGAGGAACTGAAATAGAATTTCCCAGTTCAACTTCAAGCAGCAACTATTGTGTGTGTGTGTGTGTGTCTTTATATTTTGAGACCCTCGTCAAATAGATTCCAAAAGCTTCACCTTTTGAATTCTGTCTGTTTCATCAATCAGGTATTACATTCACGATTTTTTTTCTTCTTCCAAAAGATAAGGAATGAATTGGCGTTTGTATGTATAATAAAACACAGAAAATTTAACAAGCGCTAACTTCTTTTCCTGCGAATGAGATAGGACAAAATGAAGACACAAAATTTAACAAGCGCTAACTTTTTTTCCTGCGAATGAGATAGGACAAAATGAAGAAATTATCGAAACACAATGGGAAAATGATGATCCAGAACCACAGCAATTGTTAAATCTGTTGGAATGAGGAATTTCGTGATCTTCAGCTGAAATAATGGTATATTGATGATGATGCCATTCCCAACTGTCTCCTTGCCCCCCCCCCGGGTCAGAAAAACTAGGAATGAAAGGCACCAAGATCAACAAAAGCAACAATAAGGAATCCAAAAGCGGTTGAACGCAGAAAACAAAAGATTAAATCCTTGAACCATTTATTCATCAGAAACTAAGAAAGGAAATTGCATGACGAACAACATGGGCTGTATATTAAGGTGAAACATGATCAGAATCTAGATGATTGATTGAGGGAGAAGAGAAATGCGAGACCGAAAACTGGCTGTGATTTATGATGCGGAACAATGTGGAGCATTCGACAGAGTTTAGGAACAACAAAGAATCATGGGACAGGGGAAGAGGGGGTGTGTTTATATAACGATCAATTATAAAATATAGGATTCAGACAAAAATTGAGCAAACAAGAAAAGCTGAGAATTTGTTTCTTGTGTCGAAGGACGTGGGTTTTGTCAGGAACTGCCATATTTTACAAAGCTCTTTTCCATCATCTCTTTCACTTTGCCTAGGTGTTTCTGTTCCTACTTCCTACCAGGAGTCTTCACCAAAAATGGCAACTTCAACAAAATTGATAACAAGAGGTTTAAATGAGTGTACATTAACGGTATTTTGAATATATTTATCTCTAATTGGAGAATATTTATATTAAAAAAATTTAAATATGGGAAAATTAGAGAAAAATCATTTATTGGGGAATTAATTAGAGAATGAAACTTGCTCAATTACACATGTAGAAGCTCAGTTGTACATAATATGAAAGCTCAATTACATATGTGTGAAAGGTTTCATTTTATAATTAATTCTCTAATGGATGATTTTTCCCAATTCTTCTCTTAAACATTGTGAAAGAGAAAAATAATTATCCATTGGTCTTAGATAAAAAAGACTATAAATTAATATAATATTAAAATTTATTGCAGTTAATGGATATAATATTAAACATAACTTAAATTTTATGACAATGTGTTAAATGTCATTTTCCATTTCATATGAACTACGAGTTAAAAATAGTATTTATACTGATCTTTGGACTAGGTATTAATTACAGATTTTTGTAAAGAAAAAAAGAGAGAGAGAGGGAGAGAGAGAGTTTCATTTCAACAAACAATTGATATGAACAGAGTTTGGCCGGCCGAGAAAAACTGAATGCACTTTTGTTTGGATGCATGTCTCTAATTAATTCAGTTCACCAATAAATTGAATGGTGGGCTAAGTCAAACGGAACGCAGATGAGAGAAGGAAAATAAAACTCAAAAAAGTGTTCAATGGGTCCTTTTTTTTTTTTTCTTTCGCCATATTCAGTGGCTTTATGAATTTTGATACTTCCTTTATCCCTTTCTATTGGTCCTAATTTTTATTTTTATTTTTATTTTCCAAAGATAAATCCCAAAACATATGTTTACAGGCAGTTGATTCATGTTTTTATCAACACAGGTTAGTTATAATCAAAAGGATTAATCTCTCACAGCATAATGAACAAACGTTTGAATTCGTAATCGAAGGGATGCTTATATATGGTGCTTATTAATGTCTTTGTTGGAAAATAGGTTAATACATCCTTGATGGATTAGGCTTAGCTCATTATTTCGAGTAGAAAATGAAATAAATAAAAGAATATGGTAAAGAGGGGTGACATTTTCTAAGGTGATTAAAATTTACACAAAAAAATTGAAGGGAACAGTTATTCGGGATTTAGTTGAATGTACCCTTTCAAATTACAATGGAAAATGCTATTTTTTATTATTATATATAGACTATGAGCAATGAAAAAGAAATGCTTTCACACATACAAAAGAAATTTACATTCCCCTCCAAACTCTCTCTTTTATCTTTATTGTATTACTGTTGTGAGGCATAACTGAATCCATTATGTGATTTGGTTTGTGTAGGTACTATGAGTATCAATCATTACCCGCATCTCCAGATATACTCTAAAACCTTTAGACTCGAATATGATAATCTCTAATATGAAGATATATGCATTTATCCAAAAAAATTGGATTTGTATATTATCATAATACCCCTTTGGTTTTTACACCAAAGTGAATCTTTTATATCAATTAGGGGATGAAATAATAATTACTTGGGTTATATTATATAGGGAGAGGAGGGGTTTTTTCATTTTCAAAGTGTCGGCTTCTAACACTGATAGTTAGTTTGATTCCAATTTGGAGTGATTATAATTAACTTATTAGTCAAAGTGGCACCCTTGCCTGCA
>QFDD01004458.1:0-18556 GCA_006871305.1 Vachellia collinsii | reverse complement strand
CAAACTTGAGAGGGTTTCATAAATACCCGGAAAGTTTATGGGGTTCTCAAGTACCCACCGTTACAAACTTGAAAGAGCCTGTGTATGTATTACATTGAATATGTGGCTGTAATGGTTTTCCAAGTACCTGGTTAAACTTGGATGATATAGTGAATTGTAAATCTCAGAAGAGTCTGAGGACTGGACGTAGGTCAGAGAGGACCGAACCAGGATAAATCTCTATGTGCTTATATTTATTTCATCTTCACTAATTTCTAATGTTTCCATTCTTACTCTATCCAATATCATTATCTATGTTTTATCAACTTATGATTTGGATAGTTTGATTAATCAAGGTTTGAAAAGAAAAGTTTTGAAACACCCAATTCACCCCCCCTCTTGGGTGTCGGCCATTCTAACAATGTTAATGCACGAATTACTTCACCTACCCCTTTTCATTCCCATTCTTCCATTCCCTCCTCACATGGTAGTGATGTGAAATGTTTTGTTGCTAAGTCATTAGATTACACTCTTTCCACACCATGTGCTGCTTTGTCTAAGGATATTATGCTTGCTGAATCTTCCACTATCCAAAATGTGCTGGAGAAAGGTGTTGTTTGTAATGCTGGTATAGGGTATAGTGGGGCTGCTAAGGCTCATGCAACAAGGCCTCTCAACATTTAGTGAGCTTTAAGGAGTAAGACGCCAATAAAGGTGGTATGTCAAGTGCACACTACTCCATCACCATATTTGAAACCAAAGCATGATGAGACAAAGCGAGGAAGAGACAAGGAGGAGTTTGGGAGGCTTACATTGCTTCCACTTCATTCGCTATCCATTGACTCAATAGGTCTGATCTTCAACAAGACTCAATGCCAAAATCCCACATTCAAAGTGAGAGATTTCATCATGGCTTATGTGCCTCACTACTCTACCCCACATAAGGAGTTCAAGGAGACATTGATTGGTCCTTTAGAGGTAGTAGCAAAAGGTGGGAATAGGGCCTACAAATTGAAAGATGGCTATGAAGGACACTTCCACACTTGAGCCAATTGTCTCTACATTTACCACTAGAGCTACAAACCTTCATAATAAGGTTGTACCTTTCCTTCCCTTGTTCTTGTAATTTGGATTGTTTGATGCATGATTAGATGATAAAGAACAAGTGTGGGGAGGGTATTTCTAGTAGAAAAAGGTAGCCAATTATGAGTCTAGGTGTATTGTTTTTGTTTGTATTGTGTGTTTAGGATGTAGTTGTAACTGTATCTTCACATTGATCCCTTATTACTATTTTGAGCTTCACTGTTCATCACTAGTCTATGCTTACATTGAGGACAATGTAGTAAGGGATAAGTGTGGGGGGAGGTTATGTTGTGTTTTTGGATTTTAAACTACTCTCTTTTGTATGTGCTAAAGTGCCAAAATGCGCTAAATTTGAAAACTTTTTGCAAAGTTTTGGATTAAACTCCTTGCTGAATTGCACATTTTTGACCTTGAAAAGGTAGTTTTAAAATGAATAAGTATATATATTGAGCTTCTCAATTGCATATTGGTTGATTGTGGTTATGAGATTGTTGAAATGAGGTGAATGTCATATGTTGTAAATTTTAATTTAGTGCATTAATTAGGCTTGGTGAATGCTTTTAAGAAACAAAAACCTAGTTGGAAGGAATTTGAGCCTATTATTCATTTCATATGTGTGACACATCCACTTATTCCATTTCTCTTTAGAACTTGTCTTGGTTCTTGCTTGAAGCTACACTTACATTGGTACAATAAAGATGATTTAGGCATTCCTTTCATAAACCATATAGACCAAAAAGCTATCCTGAATATAACTAACCATTGTTAAACCACTTTGTGCCATTGCTTTCATTTCATTAGCTATTATGCTATTGTGTGGGCCAAGGTATCTTGCACACCATTTAAAATAAGGCATGATGACATTGTTGAACACTTGCATGTAGTTTGAGGTTAAATGTACATTATTGTGATGGAATTAGAAAATATTTTTTTTTCAAAAAAATAGAGAGAAAAAGAAAAGAAAAGAAGAAAAAGAGAAAAAAAACAAAAGAAAAGAAAAAAAAGGGGAAAAGAGAAGAAAAGAAAGAAATTAGAAGTGAGAAAACTCGTAAGCATATATGCATTGCATTACAGTACTCAGTAACATGTGCTAGTGTTTGATGATGTTATTGTGCACTTATTTACCTTTTTACGCATGCCATGGTCTCGCCTTAATTTACCCCATATTCCACTTCATTTGTTTATTTACCCACCATTCCATTTATTGACCCATCCAACACTTCAACCTAACAAAAGACCTGATGATCTATTTGTCATTGCTACTAATAGTAGAGAGCCTAGAACCATTACAAGCAGATGGTAGAGTCTTGGTTAAGTGGATGATTGAGAGAAAAAGGCCCCATATGTCTCTAAGTTGAGTGTAAATACTAATCCTGAAAGGTTTCTTGGTTGCATTCATTTTGATCAATCTTAGCACCATTACTTAATTTTAGTAGCATATGACATGATCATGGATTAGAGACAAGTGATGAGTTATGATTACCAATTGTGATTCTTGATGCTTTCATTGCTTGTTCATTCTCACATTTGAATTGGTTTATAATGACTTTGTCCAGGAGTACAAAGGTTTAAGTGTGGGGAATTTGTTAGGATAGGATTTGACTAAGAGAGGGGATGAGTTGGTCTAAATAAATTTTTGCAAACTTTGAAGATAAATAGAGAGAGAGAGATAGAGAGAGAAATAATAAACACAGAGATTTATCCTGGTTTGGTCAACTTGACATACATCCAGTCCTTAGAATCCTCTGAGCTTTTCAAATCCACTAATCAATGAATATTACAACAACTCAGAAGGAAGACTATGCCCCTTCCTAACTCAATTCAACCCACTGACACTTTTGCTCGTGTCTCTTACACTCGAGATTCTCTAATATTGAGTAACTCTCATAGAATCAATGTTTGAAATGGAATATTCTCCTTTCTGAGAATTAAACGATGAACACTGATATTTAATAATTTATTAAATAAAAATATATTATATATATAATTCGATTTTTCGGTGAAATTCGATTTTTTTTCATAGACACCAAATCGAAAACTGAAAACTGAATTATCACAAAATAAAAACCGAAAAAACCGAATTGAGTTCAGTTCGGTTCAGTTTTTAGTTTCCGATTTTTTTTGCTCACCCCTACACGGTCCAGTGATTCACGTGTTCATCGTGACAAGACGCGTCATGGGAATCTTCGGTCAATCTACGATCATATTAACATAGATGAATCATGTTTGTGACAGAATTAGAGATCAAATTGTACAAACTTTATAATCTAATTAATTATGTAATGTTATTATTACTTGGACAATTTCACTTTTCAATTATATGTAATGTAAATATATTTTCTTTTATTCCATTTTTTTCATCATTTTATTTTCTTTCATTTTATCACAATATATAAAATAATGTCTATATATATTAATGATCTTAATGCCTTTTTAAGTAATTTTTTTCAAAAAGTCACTTTTCCAATATTTATCTAAACATAAGTGCATTCTACCAAAAGTCATTATGAATCTAATCTATCTTCACATAAATGTATTCCGCCAAAATATATTACGGTTACAACTTATTTTTCAAAAATACATTTTACCAAAAGTCATTCTCCTAACGGTTTGCTAAATTGGTTCTATGTCTTCCTTGATACCCTAATGTAATTTCCCCTTCGCCGTGTTTGTCACTTTCACCACCATATGACAAACGCAAGCTACTGAAGTACCAATACTGTAGCGTTCCGGTCAAAAAAGAAAAAAAATACTCGTCGCGTGGGTAATGCGAATGGGTCGCGTCCGATATGGGCAATACTAGTGGCCAATTAGCCATTCATTTCAGCGGATGAGGATTAGAGGGCCCACTGACTATTGTTATTTTTATTTTATTTTTAATTCGCTAAAGTACACCCTGCACAGCTCAGCGCGGTTCATTTCACTGTAGAATACCTTTCCTTTTATTTGATCCACCGCTTTGGACCCCAGTCTTGGTTTATCTTCGGGATTTCTTTTGCTCCCCATTCCTGCCGTCATTTGCTATCTCTACACTGAGATTGCTTGCTCACTATCTCTTGTGAGGATTCAAACTTCGCTTTTCTTGCATCTTCGTGGATTCTTTTTAATTTACAATTTAGTAATTTGAATATCTCTTTCCGTTTCAGCTCTTTCCTATGGCTTCAAATTCGCAAAAGGATTTGCCTGGTGGTATGTTTTCCCTTTTTTTGGTTTCTTGGGCTTGTACTTATCCTCTTCCGATGGCTTGATTTATTTGTTCTCTGATTCAAGGAGATTCCGGGTTCATCATAGTATTTGCCTGTCTATATGTTTTTAATTCGCTTATACGCCTCATAGCCATCTATTGAAGTGGATGACCATTCTTCTGTATCACTTAATGGTTGATTTATGGTTTCCTCCTGTGCTTAGGTATTTCGTTTGCTTTTTAATAACATCATTCTATGATTATCTGGGTAGGATTTCTTGGGATCAAAGTCGATTTAAAATAAATCTAGTAGAAATGTGTCTAAGGTACTCCGAAAGGAGACCTTGGATGAAGGCTCCGTGCCTCAGCAAGGGGTGATGTTCTTGTTGCTGTAGGAATTAATTTGAGCGCGCCTTTGACTAGTTATCTGTATTGATCTTTTCCTCCAAACAGCACAAAAGCGCTATTCTTTCTTTCTGCAAATCTCTGACAAAGTTGGTAATCATACATCCTCCAAATCTATTGTTTGATAAATTGAGATTCTGTATTATGATCCTGTTATGTAGCTTAACGTTTCACTAAGATTTTAGTATCTGATTCTTTATGAGTTGTATTGAAGAGGAGTGAGAATATTAAGAAATTTGATCTTTTGAAGTTGTCAAGCCCAAATTTGACTTGTTTTAAAGAGATTTACTAAAGACCTGAATAAAAACCTGTTAAGTGAGTGAACTTCTTCTCCTGGCTTATGACTGGTTCGTACAAAGGAGAAGTAAATGTAATGAAAAAAAATGAAAAGGAATTAAAACGATGAATTTTAGATTGGAAAATGACCTTTGTGCCCTTACTTGAAAAAGTGGTATAATCTGGCCAAAAAAGAAAAAGAAAAAGTGGTATAAAAAAATGGAAAATGGTGAATGATAATTGTAAGGATATAATGTTTTTAAAGGCAAAGGTTGATACAACTGGACTGGGACTGTTTCTCACCTTCTCTTTATCTAGTCTCCCTCCTCTACTTCCCTCTCCAGTTGATTCCAGTAATTGTGTTTTCCATACTTCTCGTCATGGTACTAGAGTGGGTTCATCCATAGTTGGGCCTGAGGATGACCTACTAACTTCTTAAATTTTCCCTATTTACTCTGCTGATTGATTCTCATTTTGTGACATGATTTTCGTTTCTAACAAATTCCATCCACCTTGATCTGTTTTCCTAGTTTCTTTGAAAGATGACCCACGATGGGGAAAAAATACTGACAACCAAAGTCATGTACATCTCGTGGTACAGTGTCTTTTGATCTTATCAACAGGGTGAAGTTTGAGAAGTTAGATTACATCCCATTGTCTGATGTATAATCTTGTTTGATTGTGATTTGCCTAAATTTTTTTTTTTCTGGCCAACCAATGCCTCTGACCATCTCAGATGATGAGATTGATGTTTCTAATGAAGCTTCTTCACATTCTAGGGCTTGATCAGAGTCCATAGCATGGGATGGTGGCTTGGTTATTGTTTGGTTGTTGGTACAATCTCACCATTGAGGCTGTTAAGTGATTTGGTTCTGTGGTCTGATTGGGAACATTGTTGAGACGGCCATGTCTTTACCCTTTTCCTCTTTTTCTCCACCTATACAGTTGTGAATATGAAACCTCTTTTTTTTTTCTGTCTCTTTTTCTTTCTTTTCTTTCTTTGTTTTTTTTTTTTGGCAATATTAAGTTTCTACGTACTGAATGATATGAGAACTAAGATAACTGGGACAAGATTGAAGGTATAACTTGACAAGGGTAGATTCAAAGCCTCAAGGTGCTGTGCCATTGGGTATATTAGAGCATCAAAGAGAATGTCAAAGGGACTTCAACAAATTCATTCATCAAAAAACTGTTAGAATGAAAAAAGCTAGAGCAATGTTAAAGGGGTTGCTATGTGTCACAGTGCTTTCTAGAGGGTCCTGGAACTCTCTAGAATTCTCCGGTATATACTTGAATATCCAAGAGTCTTTAGGATATTCTAGAAGTCTCCATACTCTTCCTTTGTTTTCTTCACGTGTCACATGTGTAAATATCTAGTGTAAATATTTAGATATTAGGAGAAGGTTTTGGAACATCAATATAGGCCGTTAGATTGAATAGATTTCCACCGTCCATTGAGGAGGTGGAAATAGTATAAATACCCCCAAGGGGTTCTCATTTGTACACACACAACCATTCAAGCATTCTCCAAGCAATAGAAGAGCATTCTTCCAAACTCCTTCTCTCTCTAGTTTCTCTCTCTAGTCTTTCCTTAGTTCTCACAACTAAGTCAAGACTTTGGAAGGCTTACTAGCAGGTTTCAAGTCCGAGGTCCGGTAAAGCTTGCTAGGCTGCACGGTGCTTTCATCAAGTAAATCACTAAGCCCATGACATATGGTTGAACATTTCTTAGAGTTTTCCTTCTTAGGGGTATTAGCTGCCTAGGCTTTCTTCCGGGAGTGATGTGTTTGCTTCTCTGAGTCTGTGTCAAGTAATTGTGAGATGGCAGCATGAGAAAACTAAGCTTATTCTTGAGGGACAGTGTTGGGAAAGTCAAAGAATATTTACTGTTATTGCATCGTTTACAATTAGGGTAAATTTACATGAAAGAAATTGAATAGCATTGAAGAAATTGGGTCAAAATGTGATTTAAGAGTGGTTCAAATGATATTCAGATATTGTTCTGCCATATTTCCCTCACCCAATATTATATTTTGTAGGTTTTGAGTCCAAGCTTGTTATAAATTCCTAGTCTAGTCTATATTGTTCCATACTGCTTGGTGCCAGCTTTACTCCTTCATGGAGTCTCTCTCAAGTCTCTTCAGTAAATTAATATTGCGTCACCCATTAGTTATGGGCCTATTGAATAATAAGCTAGATTTAAACAACCTGTTTTCTGTTTACTTAACATGGATTGGGAGGCCATGGACTCTTACAAAATATTAATAGTGACTTTATGTTATTTCTTGTATGATCATAATAATACATGGTAATGCTCCATATTTAGGGATGTGCTCTTCACCACTTGTAGGACAAGGCAATTTTTGTAATTGCTATTTTGTAATCTGTTTTATTGGCAACTTGGCACATTACATTCTTGCTACTTGTCCATATTATGTGCCGATTATTTATCCTTCCTACCAATAGTCTGAGCAACTGAGAATAATTGCTTTGGGTTCTTGATGTTTGAATTCACAATTGTTACATGCCCTTTCTTGGAGTCGCTATTTGTTACCTGTTAGTTGGGAATTGTTCCCTTGGTATTTATTTATGTTGTTTGTCTTTTTCTTTTCTTTTTGTGTTCTGGGCAAAAAAGGGCTGGGGGGGGGGATGGCTATTTATGTTTTCTTACTAGTGATGTGAACATCTGAGAATATTAGCTTTGTGTTCTTGAAGCTTGAATTGAATGTCTGTTAGTTTTACTCATGCGACATATTTCTTAGCTGACAAAACTGGTTCTGCAGAGAACGAAAGCTCCAAAAATGAAACACCTCCTGAAGAGCAGCAGTCTGGACAATCAAGAACTGCCTCTTCACCAGCAACTGTGTCTGAAGAGCAGCAATCAGGACAAACAAGGGCTACCTCTGCACCAGCAACTGGGTTTCCACCCAACCCATTCGATTTCTCAGCAATGACTGGCCTGCTTAATGTATATAATTTTTCCTCCTTTCATCTTATTGCTGTTACACTTTTATCATGCCTACTTTATTTACTGATAGAGCAGTTGTCTTGGTGATGGTTGCCATATATGCATGCATTTGTGTGTCTGGTGGAAGAGTGTTTTATTTGTGTGCGCTAGCTTCTTGGGGTTGGATCAGATTTGAAGTCTATGGTTGGACAACGAGATTTTTCTGTTTTCCTTGGGGTGTTCCTAGACTTGTTACAATGGATCAAAACAGTGTGCCTTTTTAAGCAGATCGTGTTTGTGGTCTTTGTGGAATGGTTTGTAGCAGATACTTTGTTTTTTATGGCACACATCGTCTTCATAATCCTTGATGTCATCAAATGAAATATATTGAAAGATTTAAGAGAACTAGAGAAACATTTGATTGCTTTCCAACAACTCGTCATCTGAATTATGGCTTCATTTTCCCATTTTATCACTAATAACTAGGGAACGATGATTTTGTCAGATGTGTCAATAGTCTGAATTTATAATCTCAAGGAATTGTAAATTTTTTGTAGAGATTTAATGGAACCTTGATTGTTTGTGTAGGATCCAAGCATAAAGGATTTGGCCGAGCAGATAGCAAAAGATCCTTCATTCAATCAAATGGCTGAGCAGCTGCAGAAAACTTTTCAAGGTGCAACAACTCAGGAAGGCATCCCTAACTTTGATAATCAACAATACATGGCAACCTTGCAACAGGTCATGCATAATCCTAATTTTATGACCATGGCTGAGCGCTTGGGCAATGCATTAATGCAGGTACTAATTAATTTGTCTCTTCTATCCTGTCTGTTAGGTGGCCTATCTACTGGTTAATCAAAATTGTATGCAATTTATCTCAGGATCCTGCCATGTCTTCCATGCTTGAAAGTTTTTCAAACCCATCAAATAAAGATCAGCTTGAGGAGAGAATGGCACGTATCAAGGAAGATCCATCTTTGAAACACATCTTAGAAGAGATAGAGACTGGTGGTCCTACTGCAATGATGAGGTTTAAAGGCTACACATTATTGTACTTTGTCTCGAGGGTTTTCATAGAATGAGATCTCTATCAGACATAATGTTTGCATTGCTTTTCTTTTAGATACTGGAATGATGAGGAAGTTTTGCGCAAGTTGGGACAAGCAATGGGCCTTGCTGTTTCTGGGGATGCTGCTCCATCTGCTGAAAATTCTGGGCAAGACGAAACAGAAGATGTGGGAAATGAAGATGAATCAATAGTTCATCAAACTGCTAGTGTTGGTGATGTTGAGGTAAGGCTTACTACTGTTTTATGTGAATATCCTCCAAAACAGATATTATATCTTTTTATATTATGGTTGACAGTTGATGTTAATATCTAGATCATACAGAGAAAAGAAATGGGTTGCTATGCTATTCGATGATTTGTTATTGGAACAAGCACCCAATGTAGGACCGAAGCAATAAAGCAAAGGAAATATCAGACAGAATACAACATGTATTAATAATGAGTAACTGAACTTCTATTAATCATGAAACTGAATTAAACTAACTTGTGTTTGTAGTTGCTCTATGCAGAGTCCCTAAGCTTAGGGTGCATTGAAATATGACATAATGATAAAGAAATTTAAATAGAAATTCAACTTGCAATATAATAAGAAAATCCTACCTTAAACTAATCAAGAAGAATCCTAAGGAACTGTTTAAATAAAATATTTCAAAATAGTACAAACTATTAAAAAATCCTAATTTTTATATGTTGTCAACTGATAGTCCCTTAAGCATATTAGCAGTATAATTTTTCTTAACTGTAATTCTTATTTCCACTTTAGTTTATATCAGATTGTATTGACAAAATCTAAGATACAATTCGGCTATGACTACTTAGCTAGACCCATTGAATTATGATGTATCCCTGTTATTCCAAGATGAATTAGAATTCAGATTATTGGGGTTTTTAACCCATCATAAAATGGGGAAGTGGGTGTCCTCGTTTTTTGGAAAAACTTCAAGTAAGCCATGGAAATCTTCACATTTGTTCGATGCCAATGCAGACAGAAAGTTGGGATGGGGGCTGCTTTTGTTCATGATAGGATGTCTGTGATGAACAATGGAGAAAGAAATACGCTGCAAAACGGAAAGTGGGGGGTGGCTCTGCATAGAAAGAAGTTTAGTGATTTTATCTATTGCAAGTTGGAATCTACTTGTGGTAATTGTAGCAGGGAAACAAGCCTGTATGCACCAAGCCAAACAACTCATACGTGCTTTGTACTTGAGACACAACAAGCCTTCATTTTCACTGTTCCTGCAACTTGAGTCGTTGGGGGTGCTTTAATATGGTTTGAGGGCATTTCGGGTAGGCAATGTGGAAAGCAATCAACAAATGAGGCTGATTTGCTGTTAATGGCAGATCAGATGAGGACAAGCTGCAGTAGGAATTAGTTTTTCTTGTTTTGTGCGGGGGTTGTTTTTGAGACTCTTGGTTTTGATCCTTATTATGCATAATTTTTATAGTTCCTAAAATTTCCTAATTGTGAAAATTCCCCTGCTCAAGTTTCCTGGATAGTCAAAAGTGAGTATTTGACCTCTTTCAACGCTGATGATGGAAAAATTGATAAACTCTGCTAGCAATAATTCTTTGCGTGATGCGAATGAAACAGATTCAATGCAAGGTTGCTTGGGAAGGAAGCCAAGGATCTCTACGTCTAACTTTCACCTTGATGGCGAAATGAAACGTTAAGGGCCCAGAAATGCTGGACCCCAAACTAATGGGCTCTGCTGTTGACTAAAGGGCTTTGTGAGAAAGTGACTGCTAGAGCCAGCAAATAAACAGAGAAGTATGGAAAGAAATATGCTCGTGTATCCTCTTTACTGAAGGGAAAATGAGATAATACAGTCCTAAGGCTTCCTTCTAGCAAGAAAGGTCGATCACAGCAAGAATGGAAATGAAAATAAACACTCTTGGCCTGGTATTCAGGTGAAAGGACCCCGTCTCATCACACAACTAACCAATTGCCTACCTCACTGTTTGCTCTCCTCACTATAACTCACTCCCACTATTCGACAGTGTCAGAAAATTTTTACCCAGCATTACGCTATTATTCCCATTCTGTCCCTGTTTTCCAATGCACTCATATCAGAGTTGGGCCTTGGGTTTTCCTTAGTTAAAGTATTGTCCCAGTATTTCTTATACCCAACAGAGACTGAGAAATATCTGTTGTGGGTAGGGAATTGTGAGGAGGCAATTAGTGACTGTTGTTTGGGACAGCAGGTTCTCTTGAATATATGGAGTGTGTTTATTTTCAGAATTGTGGCATATCTTGCTTAGACTCCCACTTTGGCAAGCTTTTTCTAAATTTGAAGTCAATTTGAGCTTGGGTGCTATCATTGTCCTTCTTGAACTACCTCACCAAATGCATAACGGCTTTATACTTTTATAGATGGCCACAGCTAAAGGTTGTGGGTGCTTTGATGAATGAAAAGTCAGAATTGCACAAATACTTAAGAGTTTTCATAATTGTTGCAGAATTAGTGTCGGACAACTATCAAGGTGCTTAGAATTGATAATGCTAGAGAATACTCAAGCTTGTCATTTAGGGAATATCTCGCAAAACTTGGGGTTATCAACTTCCGTAAATAATCCACAGAAGAAGGGAGTACCAAAACAGAAGAATAGGCATCTTTTGGGGATTGCAAGGTCTATTATAAAGACAATGATATGCTAAACATCTTTCGGTGTGATAAATTATTGACTTCAGCCTCTCATCGATGCCCTGCAGAACTCTGATATTCCAAACACCAGTACAGAATTTCTTGAAGCGTACCCTCAATTACCTCTTATATGCACCATACCTAACAAGTGTCTGTTTGTGTTGCATTTGCACACAATGATCATTGAGGGAAGCTGGATTCAAGTGCTAAAAAGTAGGTTATTCACCCACCCAAAATGGACATAAATATTATTCCCCCCTCATGAAAAACCTGTGTCCTTATTTGAAGAGCAACCCTATTACTCAAACTTACTCATTAAGGGGTACAGTCATGGAGTAGAATTGCTAATTTTGGATCCCAGCACTGTTTCAGTTGTGTTCCCTACAGTAATTGATGCTGACAGATCTCAAATCCAGCTGGGATTACCAGAATTCTCCCCAATCAGACTGCCCAACCTGAATACGGAATAACCATACCTAAAACTGCACAAGCCAAGCCTGAAATTGCACTGAACAGTAATGATACCATAGCCGACTGACTAAAAAATTCTGAAAACAACCTGGGACAACCGCTGACAGCCATTTGAATTGACCACAGGGACCAGAAAATGATAAACTAACTAAACTGGGGTGGCACAGCTAAGCACAGAGGAAATGCAGACTTACCGTAGAACAGATCAAGGAAGCGTTTTGGCAGCCTGAAGAAGATTGGGTTATGACCTTGACCAAACAAAGCTGGAAATTCCAGCCTTGTTCCACATTCTGAAGATTTTGGCTCGCCTTTTGCATTAAGGAAAGGAGTGTCCTGCACTAAACATCCATTAGTAAGTTAGTCTCTTATAAGAAATTATCGCATAGAATTCAGGCCTTTGTGACTAACATCTTGTGAAAAGTTGCCAAGGGCACCCAGGTAGCAATTTCTAATCCTAACTAGGGATGATTTGGATGAGATCTGGAGATTAAAGAAGTTATTAGTAGCAGAGTTTGAGATGGACTTGGGCAATCTAATATACTTTCTGGGTATGGAAGTGGCTTAGAGGAAATGTACCTGGACCTGCTTAAGTAAGCTGGAATGTTGGGGGCTAAGCCTGCAAAAACACCTATGGAGGCAACTTGCAAGATTGAACACATTCCAGAAGGTGTACCCGTAAGTAGACTTGGAAAGATATCAGAGATTGCTAGAGGAACTAATACTGTGCTTCATACTAGCCCTGATATTAGTTTTTTGAGTGTAGCAAGTCAGTTTACATATTGGAAGAACAGATGGAAGCAGGGTAGAGAAACTTGAGTTAACTAATGATGCCCCCTTGTGGAGGATTGTTCTTTGCAAGAGGAAGAACAAGTTGTGTAGAAGTTCATATGGTTGCTGACTGGGCAGGATTTGCGTGGGATGGAAGGTCTACTGTTGGCTACTATATGTTTGATGGGGTAATTTTGTTTCTTGTAAGAGCAAGAAACTTGTAATAGCAAGTAGTGCTGAAGCCTAGTTCAACGCACTAGCTTTAGGAAGTTGTGAGCGGATGTGAATTTGCTTAGATTGTTACCGAGAACTAAGAATTAAGATGCCCCCCTTCCATGAAAAGTGTGATGTGATAACATGCAGCCTTGGCAATCTCCAACAATCTTATTCATTATGATAGGACTTAGCATGTAGAGATTGATAAACACTTTGTACAGGAGAAGATTGAATCAGTAATGATTGATCTAATCTACACTACTTCCATTGCTCAAGTTGCACACCTTTTGATTAAGGCTATTTCAAGAGTTAGATTTAAAGAACTCAATGCCAAGTTGGGAATGTTCACCATCTATTCTCCAGCTTGATGGGGAGTATTTTTGGTTGATAAAACCCGAGGTCCATTGGCTAGCTAATGCTTTTAACTTGGTTATTTATTTATTTATTTATTTATTTACTTTCTAGCATCTTTATTCTGTTGGCTTTTAGATTACTTTGTTTATTTTAGATCAAATTGTTTTGATTAGATCTGAGATATGGTTCAGGCAAATAGCTGAGATGGACCCATCAAATATGATGTACCCTTGTTCTTGGAAATAAGAATTCTAATCCCTGAGTTTTTTTTTTCATTATATTTATCTAAAATTCCCATTTCACAGATGATATTTTTTCCTTTGATTTCATCCTCCATCATTCTACCCTGGCTGGAGAAAACTCAAGTTCAAGCTCTGAAACAATAACGGTCTATTTGCAATTTAGCCCAAATACTATGAAGAAGTAGAAAAGTGAAATGATTGTGACGTTATTTCTTCATTAGATTGTTTCGATTTCGTTTACAGTTATTAAACTTTATGTTTAGTTATACCATTTTCGAATTCAGTGACTATGTTTTTTTTCTTTATATATTAATTGAGAAAATGAGAAAATACTTAAAATTTCATTCTTCTCTCAGGGCTTGAAAAATGCGTTAGCCTCTGGTGCTGACAAGGATGAAGAAGATTCAGAGGGAAGAACAGCTTTGCATTTTGCCTGTGGGTATGGGGAGGTATGCTGCATAAATTTTCAATACAAATACACGTCATTTGTACCTAGACATAATACTCAGCGCTTGAAAATTCGTTTGTTGTGTCTTGTACCTAGTCAATCGACTTGGACAAAATTGGAAAGACTATTCCTGACCAAAATCCCTATTCTTCATGGTATCCTCTATTGTGGTCAACCGTGACCAGGAATAATAAAAATTTTATAATCACTGGAAGGTTATTTAGAGGTGGTATTAAACATTTAGAGAAGTCTTGTAGCTGTAATATATGTAGAGTTTCCGTCTATTAAAGTATACAGCGAGTCTATGCCTGAGAGTTATGATATACACATGCCGTTTCATGCATTTTAAAACAACCTCGACCACTACTCACGTTGTAGCATTCACAACAGCTACATTGACGTTATAAAATGTTGGCTTTTTAGAGATATATGACTGGGCTGAATATAATTTCAGGTGAAGTGTGCACAAGTTCTTATTGAGGCTGGAGCAAAAGTGGATGCCTTGGATAAGAACAAGAACACAGCTCTTCATTATGCTGCGGGTTATGGCAGGAAGGAATGCGTGGCTCTTCTCCTTGAAAATGGTGCTGCAGTGTAAGTAGACTAGCATATCTTGCCAACCTATTTCACTCATAATTTTTTTCCAGTTAATTTGGTTTAACACTACTTGTCTATTATACATGGCTTTCTATTTGTTGTCCTATTTGCAGTACTCTCCAGAATATGGACGGCAAAACTCCCATAGATGTTGCAAAGCTCAACAGTCAAAATGAAGTCGTTAAGCTACTTGAGAAAGATGCCTTCCTGTAGTTCACTTCTACTTGTTATCGCATTTATTTTCAGTTTGTTAGACCAATTTCCTTTTGTATGTGGCCCAATGTCGGTGACTGCGGCTGAATTTGTTCTCACTGTATAATGCGTGGATTCTTACACTGCGTGATTTTTGAAGATTATTACCATGATGGTACTTCGTTATTTAGTTTAATTAATAGATTATTTCTTTCCAATTCTCTCATTGGTTTCATAACTATGGGAAGATTTATTTTTCTTTTCTGTGGTTTTTTTTGCTCCCCCCCCCCTCCGCCCCCTTTATGCGCTTGTCAACTCTGATACAAGAAAGGCAGTTTTATTTTAATAAAACAGAATTCCTTTGTTGATTAATCAGGGTTCAAAATCTCTGTTGGGAAGCGATGAACTGGCCACTTGTTTGGCCTAAGCAAAGCCTAAACCCAGTATGAAAGCAACTCGGTATATGGCTTAGTGTGCTTGTGTGCCTCAATGTCAACCGGTATAGTTCGGTGAGTTAAACCGCCTCTTCAGGTTGACAAAAATGAAACCATTTAAGAAAAATCTTTGCAGAAGAAGAAGAAAACAAAGACATGATTTTACTTTTTTTTTCAAAACTAAGGGAAAAAAATCATGATTAACCCTGACCAAATCCGTTGTTTTTGCTTAAAGATTCATCTTGTGTTCACTTCAGTTCTCATTTCGTAACCATCATTCTACTCTGAGAAGCTTGCATTTATCCTCGTTGAATCTTATATGAGAAACGAAGAAAAAGGTGAGAGCTGAAAATGCAGAACAAGATGGAAGGAAACGAAGATAATAGAGAGAGAAAAGAGAAAACGTGAACAAAGGGGGTTTGAGTGTGAAATGTGAAAGAAGATTTGAGTGTTGAGAATATATGGCCTGTTTGGTTGAAGGAATTGAATTGAATGGAAAATTTGTTAGTGGTAACGTGTTTGGTAGACATTGCAATAGAAATTAGTTTGACTGAAACTTCCTAATTGGTTGGATGTAATTGGCCTGTCCATTGTAGAAAACCATGCTCAAATTCTCATTATACCCTTAAAGTGACTTTAAAACTTTTAAAAATTTCCTTGCCCGCCTGAACCTAGGGCAGAGCTATCTCTTGCAAGCATCAACACTGGAGGGAGGTAGTGCAAAGCTGTGGCTTGCATCCATAGACATGGGAGGGACAACTTTTGGGGATACCCAATTGAGGAGGCGTTAGACAAGGGGATGGCTGATGGAGAAAGGATGGACAGAGAAGAATTTGGGAGAGGACATCGAGCTCAAGTGTTGTCATATGAGGAAGAGGCTTTGTTGGTTGATATACTTGTTGATATATGTGAGAGAGGGTAGAGTTGGGATTGTCAATGTTTCATTCTTGGTTATGCCCAAATCATATAGACTCGCATGGAACAAAGGCTGCCAGGTTGGGTATGTACAAGTGAGGATGACATCAAGCGATGCATGAGAAGGCTGAAGGCTGAGTGGGTTGTAGTTAACGACATGGTGAATGAGAGAAATGTTTCAAGATTTATATGCTAGTGTAAATTAATGTTGTTTCATTAGGTTGTGTAATGTTGTAACATTTGACAATTATGGTGTTCATAAACATTGTAATGTTGTTCAATGGAGCATTTGGAGTTAAGTAACTAGCGTTTCGATATAACATGATTTATAAAAAGTTGTAAGTTAGTGATTCAAAAAGAGGGATCATACGATGTAAAATTCTATTTACAGTTAGATGTGAAGTTGGTAATCATACTCGATTGCAAGTGAGTTAAATGAAAATGAAGTTGGAATATGAATGCAATCTTCCAATTTAACAACCAATGTGTTTTCAATGCAAATTGGAATGTGATCACCAAATTCCAATGTATAAACATAAATGAAACAGACAAGATAGGGACATTGGAATATGAAGCATAAGTGGGAATGTGTAAGATAATAAAAAACAAAGTGACATTCGAATTTGTTGGCTATATCCCAATGTGTAACATACCAAAAACAAACAATAGAGTGACATTCGAATATGAAGAATATACGACAATGCGCAACCTTTAAGCAGATAACAAAGGAAAATTGGAATGTGAGATGTATATTCCATTGTACGAAAGAGACAGGGTAGGGACATTTGAATGTGACGTATAAATGGCAATGTGTAATAGTGCAGATGACAAAGTGAAATTCGAATTTGAGTTGTATGTCCCAATGTATAACCATAACTGAAACAGACAAAAGAGTGACATTCGAATTTGAAGAATAAATGGCAATGCGTAGTTACACGATAGCAAATAAAAATTCAAATAAGAGCTGTATATTCCAATGTATAACCATACATGAAACAGACAAGGTAAGGTAATCCAAATTTCACTGATAAATGGGAATGCGCAACCTAACTAAAAAAGACAACACTACAAATTTTAATACAGAAATTGAACAAATAAAGAAAAAATTTATACATGAAAGTAGAAAGTAAACAGAAGTTCGTAAGCACCAAAAGTTAAATACATCCAAAAGGGTCAGCATGTGAAGTTCATAACAACAGAATGGTCACTAATTATTCGTCTTCTTCCTGGGGGAGAACCTCTTGGTCTGAGTCCTCCTTCCCCATCGGATGGGCTGAGAACTAGGGAGGTTGATAGGCACAAACATGTTGTCTCGTGATGTTGATGGACCTTGCCAAGGATTGGGATGCGCAATAGAAGTGGGTACATTGGCACTGGGAATTGTGGGGTCATAAAGTTGATTTGGAATGACCAAAATTGTTGTGGGGCACATGGGCAGTTCAGATGGCTGGGGATGAGGTATATGGCGCTGTGGGACAGTTATGATAGATAATGGACTGACAGGTTCAGTTTGGTGTGGATGTGGTTAGGTTAATGTTTGTGGGGATTCATGTGGATCAGTCACTACTACATGGTGAATTGGGGAATCATGTGCAGATGGTGGATTGGAAGAAGTAGTGGGGGATGCAGGATTTGTGTCATGTTCAGTGTGATGAAGGTCAACTCCATCTCCTGCACTAGTAGGAGTGGGCCCAACATTCTCCTTAGCACCCTTTTCAGTAACATACTTGGAGTATTCTTTAAATTCAGCCCCATACAAATTAATGAAATCTGTGAGGTTCTTGACATCTAAGCGTACATCAGTTAGGGAGGTGTCCATACCAATAACCTTGGCATGCATCTGTGCTACTTATTGTTAACTCCTTCTTCTAGACATCTCACTTGTTGCTGTAAGGCCTGGAAGTTGCTGTTTATCGCTGAAGCAAGATGTTCCAACATGGTGGACACATGCAGCTTCAGGTTAGCTAATGCAGCAGCAGACTGGTCTAATGTTGCAGCAACTATTGTCTGTGGTGACTCAATCTCTTCTTCTGTTGCATGTGTCCCTAATGGGCCAGTTGTGTCATCTTCGCCAGTTGAGCATTTGTCATCAAACTCTTATATCCATATGGGTGGCTCCCCATCTTCTAGGTACCAAACTTTGTGCTTCTTCAAAATGAATGACACAAGCCTTTAACATATGATCTAATATAAGTATGTATTCCTTTTTCCCAGTGCACCAACCTTTAACATATGATCTAATATAAGCCTCCCAATGCTATTGGCTTCCCTTTAATCATGGAGGTCACATTTTGCTTGTCCTCAGGCGTTAGAACTGTGTAGTAGCCTCCC
>QFDD01004456.1:0-15544 GCA_006871305.1 Vachellia collinsii | reverse complement strand
ATGGTGATCAAAGATAATGAAAAATAAAATAAATAACAGAAATAAATGAAATGTAAATAAAATGAAATAGCTTAATATATAAATGTAAATAGCAATAGAATTAAAACAACAAAATATAGATATCAAATAAATAAATGAAGTGTAAATAAATAATATAATATGACAATATGAAATAAATATCTATAGAAGGGGGATGGAAATATAGATATAGGGATGTAGGGAAATATATATACACACACCAATAAATATTAATGTAGCAATAAATAAATAAGTATATATGTGACAATATAAATAATATCACAATATGAATAAATATATAAAGAACAAGTAGAAAGAAGGGAAAAAATGATAAACAATGATAACAATAAAGTTAATATTAGAGTAATATACATACATATACGTATATGTATTTATTGATATATATATATAAGTGATAGTGATGTGAGTATAACCATAATAAAATGAATAAACAATAATAAAAAAAATGAAAGATAACTTGGGAGTGGGAGTGAAAGTAAATATAAGTTACAAGAACAATGAGTAAATAACAATAAATAAATAGCAATAAATGTCAATAATAAGAATGATAAATACAAGAAATTATTAAAGATAAGAAATAATAAAATATAAAAAAAAAATTAAAAGTCTCATGGCTTCAGGCCAGTGATGACAAATTAGAAGTCTCATGGCTTCAGGCCAGTGATGACAAATTAGTATTAAATGACTTCTGGCATATAATAAGAAGAATATAGCTTCTGGCTATATTGCACGACATATGGCTTCTGGCCATATGATATCACAATGATATGACTTCAAGTCATATATTAAAATAATAACAATAATATAAATAACTGGTAAAGAAAATTAGAATGATATAATAGCAACAACAATCTCCAATTCTAGCCATGGAATCCGGTGTTTTAAAACATCCGGTAAAAGAATTAACTAATTCCATATAGTGGCTCACCGGATTATCCTAGATTGATCAAGAGTATATAAATTGAATATACAATAAGAGATAGAAGAGAAAATTGTTAAGGTAACTTTAAGATAAGTATACCTTTGTTAGAACTATCGTGCTGATAACGTGATAGAAAATGAGAAAAGTTTAAAAGTATAAGAAGAGAGTGGAAGAAGAAATTGAGAGAGGAAGCAAGGAAGTATAGAAAATGAGAAAATTTTAGAAGTAGAAGAAGAGAGTGGAAGAAGAAATTGAGAGAGGAAGCAAGGAAGTCTATCTCATTTTATGTGTGTTCAAACACCTTGTACATAACCTATTTATAGGCCTCAAACCCTTAAAGTCTAATGCTATGGTTACAATGCTATAAAGAACAAAGTAATGACAATAACCATTAGAAACTCCTCTCAAGCAATTCATTAGGGAGGTTATGAAATTTGGCATTTAGGGGGAGATAATGCTAAGAGGAATCCAAAGGGTTCTATGGACATCCATATTTATATATATTCTCATAACATATCTTTCATTATTTAACTTCACTCAATATTTTATTTTGATCCCTTAATTTTATATAGTCTTTTTCTAGTTCTCTAATTTTAACACCATTAATTTTATTCATTAAAAAAGAATTCAACAAAATTTTTAATGTTAATCAAATATTTTCAAATGCTAACATATGACATTTAATTTTTAAAAACAATAATGATGACACATTAACCCATAATAATTTGGCATCTACTTCAGTTTGATTTTGAAATTTAATCATAAATTAGAAAATTGATCAGGGATTTTGAAATTATTAATAATTAACACATTATTCACATTTGTTTTTTGGCACCTCCTTCATCTGTTTATGTTCTTGTTGCTTCAGAGACATTCAAAGCCTCCATTGAGCTTGCTGGCTATGGCAGTAGGAATTGAGCAGAAAGAAATTGTCAATAAAATAGTAGAGAAGGTGATTTTTCGTCCAATTAGTTTGCCCTCTATTCTACAAATATAATCAAATTCAGATTATCTTAATTTTACAATAAATGACTCATTTCATATAGGTCTTTGAGAAAAATTAGTTTACATATAACTCTTCTAAGCCTTATGGTATGCATAAATAAAGGAAAATCAATCTTCAAATCCTATATTTTTATTGAATTGTAACGGAGTACCTACACTTTGACTTGGTAGTATCCAATCTCAATAGTTTTAACTTAGTTCTTGAATTTTGATTCGATACAACTTAATTATTATAGTTTTAACAGTTTCATGATTTACTCCCTAAACTATATTATATATATGATTTTATTTTCAAAACAAGGGAGTAAATTACAAAATAATTTAAACTATAATGAATAAGTTGCAATGAGTCAAAATTCAAGAATTTGTTTATAACTAAATTAAAATTATAAGAACCAGATACTACAAAATCAAAGTGTAGGGGCTCATTTATAATTGAGTTAAAACTATAGGGTTAAAAGATTTTTTTTTCCCATATAAACGACATGCTTAAGTTTCAAAACTTTACAATATACTTAAACTTTTTCATTTATGTAGATAACTCCCCTACTAGTAGTTTTATTCATGATTTATCTACTCATATATTAAAATTTAGATGGCTTATATGCATATAACTCCAACATTAAATTAAATGGGTTATATACATGCAAAAATATGATTGAAAGGGGATATATAATTGATAGTAGGGGCTTATTCATATAGAGTTAAAAGTTTAGGTGATCTAATCTTTAAGTTTTAAAAGTTAAGGGGGTTATTTGTATAATTTAGTCCTTATATATATGCTATAGAATTATTTTATAACTTGTTTTTTTTTTTGGGAACAGGCATGCTATTTTTCTTATACATAAGAATGGGACTAATAAGCTGTGGCTTTGCGAAAACTCAGGCTATGCACAAGAAAATTGTCTGATTTTATAAGAAATGAATTTTGTTTAGAATCATATTGTTTTTTCTTACTTCTAATATTTATTTATTATTAATAATTATTGCAGTTTCCTTCAGATAAGTTTGTTGTAATGCTCTTTCACTATGATGGTATTGTGGATGCATGGAGGGATTTTTCTTGGAGTGATAATGTCATCCATGTTTCTGCAATTAATCAGACCAAATGGTATAAAATTATATAAATTAATTATTATTATCATTACTACTACTACTAAATTATGCATGCTATTGATTGATTGATTAATTTATTATTATTCTTCAAAAAAATATGATATTTGATGGCACAGGTGGTTTGCAAAAAGATTCTTGCATCCAGATGTAGTTGCTGATTACAGTTATCTATTTCTTTGGGATGAGGACCTTGGCGTTGAAAATTTTGACCCAGAAAGGTAAATTTTTTTAATAATATCATTAATGAAATTCAGGATTAAAATGGATCCCTCAATTTGGGAATAAAACTCTACTCTCTTAGATGTTAATAACAAATAGTAAATTCTTAAAAGTTAATGTGCATATTTGATAACGAAGTGTTACTGAAAGAGTTGATTCAATAAAAATATTCTAAGAGGTTCTTAAATACATATAATTATTTGAAAACATAGCAAAACTAACAACCTTAAGTCTATAAAAACGTCCATTAGTTTGGGCATAGGTGGCAGCTAATGTGAATTTAAGCATTGCTAACATGGTAGTTGGAGAAGAGTTAAGGTACATATTTAACAATGAAGTGTTATTGAAAGTGTATATTGAATAAAAATGTTTTGGGAGGTGTTTAAATAGACATGATCATTTGAAAACATAATAAAAATGACAACCCTTGCATGTCTTTTTTCTCTCTCTCCAAAACTCCAACATCTAGTTCATTAAAAAAAAAAAAGATCTTGCATGTTTTTGTCAACCAAGTGTTGCTGCTATCTTGTGGAGATTTGATACTACAATTAGTTCATTTATGGGTGTGCCTTAAAAATTTAATGTGCTAATATATTGCTTATACTAACTAAGCATGATCTTGCATCTATTACCTGTTATCTTCTATAGTGTTAATTTTGGTCTTAGAATTTGTTCTTTTCCTTAGTAAGGATTTCTTAGTTTCAGTGAAATTATATTAATTTAAGTGTATTGAATAATATTTAATAATAAGCCTACGACATAGCTCCTGGTACTAGCCTTCTTACCACTTGCAAATACTTTGCTGCTTATGAGGCTTGTAAGAATCCACAATTCTTATCACCAAAAAAAAAAAAAAAGAATCTACAATTCTCATGAGGGTGCTGAGAGAAAATTATCTAGTAGATTGAACAAAAATGATCTGCCATATCAACCAAATCTTTGGGTTTGTTATTTTTGCTATGTTTCCAAATGATCATGTGTATTTAAGCATCTCCTAAAACATTTTTATCTAATATGCTCTTTCAATAATATTTCTTTGTCAAATATGCATTTATCTCTTCTCTAACAACCACGTTAGTAATGCTCAAATCCACATCAGCTGTCATCCATACATAAACTAATGGACGTTTTCACAGACTTAACAGAGTTGTTATATTTGCTATGTTTCCAAATGATCATGTGTATTTAAGAGCCTCCTCAAATATTTTTGTCCAATTAGCTCTTTCATTAACACTTCATTATTAAATATGTACCTTAACTCAATTCTTAATCCTTTGAGGCATGCTTGATTTGCATTAAGATTAGATTATATAGAATATTTCAGAGAAACCAACACACATATCTTATAATTTCCACTAGTTAATTATCAAATTCTTATTCTTATATTTGGGGCGGAAAAGAGTAATTAATAGTAAACACCTATTATGATTTATCAAGCACACATACAGGTGTGTGTGTGTGTGTGTGATATATGGATTGATTTTTTGGTAGGTACTTATCTATTGTGGAAGAAGAGGGACTTGAAATCTCACAACCTGCACTTGATCGCCAAAAATCCACTTTGAATCATCAACCCACAGCTCGTAGAACAGGATCAAGAGTGCACAGGTGCGTGTATATATTACGTAGAGGCCCAAACCTGGCCCATGGGGCCCAGTATGAAACCCGAATTTCATGGCCCAGGCCCAGTCCCTTCCCAGCACCTCACCACCATAACACACAGGAATTAGGTTTAGCAAAAGGGGAAATTTTAAATTCCCGTTGGAGGAACTACTTATATTTAGTATCTAACAATTCTTCGAACAAGATTGCTTCTCTTGAGAGAATAGTTTAGTTTAGCAAAAGAGGAAAAAAAGGAATCTCACCATTATACTGTCTTCGATTCCTTTTGTTTTGATGTCTCTTGATCTTATTTTGATGCAGAATGTACCATACATCAACAGAAAATGCAAGATGCGACAGCCCTAACATTAATTCTCTACGCATTGGGTAAGCACATGCAGTCTAGTTATTTATAATATATGAATAGTATTACTACCATATTTGCAGGCCGTAAATATACAATTTATTACAAGTTTTATTGGCACTACTCTAGTTTTTTATTATGTGTGTGTGTTGATATTGAAAACAATAATTAATTTGCAGGTGGGTGGAGATGATGGCCCCAGTATTTTCTAGGAAATCTTGGCCTTGCGTATGGCATATGATCCAGGTTTTGATAATTTTCAACCTTTTCCTTTATTATAAATTGCAATATTCATTAGTCCTTTTGATAACCAAAAAAAAAAAAAGGAGAATTGGGGAAGTCTCCATTGGGCAATTAATTGTAAATTGAAACCTTCTACACATGTGCAATTGAGATTCCACAATATGTAACTGAACTTTCACGACATGTGCAACTAAGCTTCCGCATGTGTAATTGAGTAGGTCTCATTCTCCAATTAATTTTTTAATAGGGGATTTTTACCCCAATTTTCTTAAAAAAAAAAAAAAAACTAATTCAACTATCTGTGTCTATAGAATGACCTAACTCATGCTTGGGGCTTGGATAGGAAGCTTGGTTACTGTACACAGGTAACTCAGCTTGCAAAGAAGTTTCTTTTTCCTTTGATTTGTTTTGCTAAGTAAAGTTATCATTCTATTGAAACCAATCATATTCAAAACATTTTTGAACACTAAATGTGAGTATTTTTTCCAACGAAAATTCGAATATTAGTTCATCATGTTTTGATGAACTAGTCATTTCCACTAGATGAATTTCTGTTTGTATTTTTCTTAAGCATATGTCTCCTTCTAATAAAAACAATTCTCTTCGAAGTACTGTTTGGTACAAAATGTAGGAACATCTTTTAGTAGAGATTTGAATTTTGGTTCATTACTTAATTAATGAGAGAGTAGCCCCTTTCATCTAGATTTAATTCTTGGCTCCATGTTTTGGATTACTTCCAAATAAACCCATCATTTTAATGACAAACATTTTTGAAGCCCAAAATGAGGTTTGTTAGCTTTCAAAGTCAAAGCAAGCATTATTTCCTTCTGATGTTTAAATGTTAGAACTAGTTAAACAAATTTATTTTGTTATCCTTTTGAAATACAATATAAGAAATAAACGAGTTTTATCTTAATTTATGTGAAATCACTTTTTTTAAGTCCTTGTGAGGTTTTCCAAATACAAGACCCAATTTACATTATCTTCTAAACCTGTAAATCTGTAATCTTTTCTCAAACTATTCATATTAATTACATATAGTAAAAGGGTTTCTCTTAATAAAATAGTTTTCAATGTAAATAATTAAATGGGCTATTTTAGAAAATATTTTGTACATGTTTTTATCAAATAATTGACTCTATTAATTTTTTTCAAAATTTATAAATTAGTTATCTACTTCCTACATTTAATTAAATTTAGTACAGGAAGAAGTATATCCTTTTCTCTAATTTCTTCACATTAGATGAGCCAATCCATTTGCCACTGTACCTCTGATGTGTGAAGATGGAGGGAACGTCGTTAATGTGTACGTTACAGTTTACATTGAAACTATAATAACTTTTCCTCTGCATTTTAAGATATATATGGATTCGTTTGGCAAACAAAAAAAGATATATATGGATTCTTCCAAATGATACAAAAATTGAAGATAATTTTTTTTTAAAAAAACATAACATTATTTAGAAGTATTGTTGGTTTATGTAAAATACAGCCTGCTATAGATTTTTATGGCACATTAGAAATAACAATGAATGGTAAAAAAAGCCTACTTTCTATTTTAGAAATATTAGGGAGAATATTTGCAAGTAACTCAAAAGTTCAAAGGCCTTCTTTTTGTAGATTTTCCTGAAAAATAAAATAAAACTATTAATGAATATTCGCTTGGTACTTTAACCTCTTGGTTGGAAAAAAAAAAAGAAAAACTTCTTTTGACATATCTCAACTATGTTTCAGGGTGATCACTTCAGAAATGTTGGTATAGTTGATGCTGAATACATAGTGCATTTTGGTCTGCCAACTCTTGGTGGCTCAAAAAGCAATCAGGTAAGTGATTTTTCACATTCTGCACCAAGCAATATAAGACTGTGGTAACTCACTCAAATGCCCTAAACAATGTTCAATTTAGGAAGATATGAAGTTTAAGCACACTTTTCCGATAATTAATCAGACTGATTAAATGATCTCAATATCTGTGGAGTCAATCTTAGTTTAATAAGCAGCAAATGTTGATGCAGTTTATGCTCCCAGTTTGGAATCACTGGTATATTTTCAGAAAGATACTAAGGTAGAATTATTTTTTTAGGGACAACTAAATGTCTGTTTGGTTTCACTTAAAACAATCACTTTTGTATGTTACAAGACAAAACTAATAACATATATTTATAGATTAAAGTACAAATTTTTTCCAGAAGTTTTTTTATGTTCAAGGTTACCTTGGAAGTGTTAAAATTGAGTAATATTATCCCTTGTTACTAAAAATGTTAATGATCAACATCATTTTTTAACAATTCATGTTAGTTTTAAAGGGGTGGGGGCAACATTGCTACTTTTTGAAAGTTCACAAGTAACATTGCTACTGAGCGAAAACTTCTAAGACAAATTTGCATCTTAACCGATATTTACTTACCTTATAAAGTGAAAAACCAATTCTCTACCACTAATCCAAGCAAGCTATTGTTAATCATGAATTAACCGTCTAGGACTAGCTCAAATGGCAAGAATGAGGTGAGATGTAAGTAATGTCCCAGGTTTAAACTCTTCTAACAGAACATAGAAAAGGGTCAATGGTGAAATGAACATTTAAGCATATCAAAGCTATGACTCTAATTGAAAATATACTGACAGGCTCGTGTTTATTCGTCTACTTACGATCGGTTTAATCTAATCATCTTCTCTTAATAATGTATGTTAATGAAAATTTGTCCTTTCTTGTGGTTGCAGGGCTCTCGTCGTGATCATGATAGAATTAAAGTAAGCTCCTCGAGATTCCCTTCCATTAAAATCCTTATAAACAGCCATGTCTACTAGCGTAGTATAAGTAGAACTGTATTGATGTGCAGGTTAGGAGGGAATCGTACAAGGAAATGGATATATTTCAGAGAAGATGGAATAATGCTATGAAGAAGGATAAGTGTTGGACAGATCCATATGCACAAATGACAAATCATTATAGGCCATAAGCTAATAGAAGGATCGTGTTCTTGCCATCACTAATTAAGCCGTTCATTGTCTTAAATAATGATGTAAACAGATAGACAAATAAAAATGAGTGTTCAACAAATAAGGTTGATCCACTTGATAAATATACAATTCATACCTCACAAGGTTGCACATTTAAACTGTGTTGCCGATGTGAGAACCTCAGGGCATAATCTGTAAGTATCTCTAAGCATTTCTTTGAGATGACCTGTCCCGATCTTAGTTAGCCTTCAGAATCCACCTCACCAGAATTTTCTTACACAGAAGAACAAGTACTCATTTGACAGCAAAGAAATGTAAGATCTGTGTTACTTTATCAGCGTACATAATGAATGCCAATGTCATTATCAGATTGACAGAAATAATTCAAGTAATTTTCTTACCCAAAAGATCTCTGTTTTACTTTTACAGCCTAGTTTGTCTTGAACTTGTAGCTCATGGGCATAAAGATTCATGGTTCCGTATATTGATTAATTGTAAAAGAAAGAAGCTTGCCTCAAACCAGTTAATATGAAAATCAACACCATCAACATCAATCATCTACGTAGTTGTATTATTCACAAATCATGAATGACACATGGAAATTTTTCAAATTCCATGAGTCACAGTTGTATTGGAAAAAGAAACCACAGAAATCTGACCTAAAGTTCACTTTCATGATTCTAGTGAAACATGGAATATGGTTCCTTCGAGTAGTAGTAAAATTAATCCTACTATCACCACTACCCGGTGGTTTTGCTATAATCTGGTGATGCGATTATTCACTAATCCAAAATTCAATAAACAACAGAACTATCAGAAGATTGAACATGAAAATTTAAGCATTTTAGTATTGGATCAAAGATTTTGTGCGAGTTTGAATCTTCTGCTAACATGGAATCAATAAAAACATACAAATTTCTGTATTAATGAATTTCTTCCATTAACAAGGATTTAAATGTTGTTTCTGCAAAAATAATATATTCTCTGATAGAGAACACAAAATTCTCTAACACTACCTATACAAAGTGTACAGATTAGTACAAAAATCGTTTTGATAATGTAAAATTGTTAAATTCCCTACCAAAATCCTAGTGGTTTTGAATCCTCTAAAATACCTTATGGGATACAGTTGGAGAGAGACTGAGAAAAGAAGCATCCTCTACTTCACTTGTTTATGTCCTCTCTCCAAAACTTACACAGTAAATTTCTTTTGAAAATATAGAAAATCCAAACCCAAAGTAGTAGAATATCCTATCTCTGGAACCAATGATCTTCAGAAGCCCATCACAGCCATAGAGACATTGAGTAAGGTCTCCAGTGCGCTTGGATCAAACTTGCGAGCGAAAAGGTAGCATACTGATGTAATTTCTGAATTATGCTGACATAAGGTTCCATTGTTTCTTATTGACTGTATAAATCCCACAGTTATGTTTGATCGTCCAAATGTTGCCGGATGAGGACCTCCTTTTGACCAGTCAACCCAAGTCACAGTTCTATTTGAGTTAAGGGAACCAAGGAACATGTTCAAATATGTCGGAATATAGTGTTCATCAGGGTAGCAAGCAGGCTTACAGAATTTACGGAAGAGTTTGTAGTAATTGGTGTCAGAGATTATGTGAACTGCAAGTTCACGGTTAAGTTCAAACCATTGGGCACCTTTCCGCCAGTGTCTAAGATGGATATGAGGAAGCATATGCCGGCTATATCGGCCACGGCCATAACGGGAAGGGTCATCATATGAATCAACAAAACTGAGAGCAGAGCTAGTAAGGTATTTGTAGACAGTAGGGAAGCCATAGACAGGAATGCAGCTTTCAGAGAGAAGAATAAAACGCTCATTTGAAAAGTCAAGCAACGCATTGGCTAATAGGCGCCTCTCAGCATCAGTCAGAGTTGGTGATCCCCATGAAACATCCTGAAGAAGTTATGGAAAAACAACAATCTAAGGAAGAATCCTTCAACAAACAAAAAATGCCATAATCATTATAGTAACAGATCATTGTTTTCTCTAGCTTTCGATAAACAGATAAATTCTTTTCTCCATCTTTTGATAAACAGGCATTATTGTGATGTGCAGGGAATATGCACAAGAAGGTAAAAGTCCTTTCTCCCCAATTAGTACCAATAAAGTCCTTGACAAGCAACATCAGATGTCTATTTTGTCACATGTGAACCTCAGCTCAAATGGGTGCCATGACTCATCATCCGACCTCATTTAACACCAAAAAAAGAAAACCAATATAGCATATCATTTCAATTAAGGTAAATAAAAAATATGATGAGAAAACAAGTAGTTAGGTACTCTTAACACATAACAAAAAACATATATAGACATTAAAATAGAAAAGGAACAACAAAAAAAGATTCAAGGGAGCAAAAGATGACTTGTAGATTTAGTTTTGTAAGGATTATTGTACATAACACAATTAATTCCTCTTCATACCAATATTCATACAATTAAATTATTAGTTCAGGCAGACCACAGAAATATATAGATTTCAACCACCAAAAGTAACAGATTATCAATGGTGAGTCTATTAAGAAACCACACATTTATCCCAATAAACTACAGTCACGTAACATTCTAGTACACACACTTTAAAATGGAACACGTGGTCCCTCATAAACCATCACAGAGTGAAAATAATATGTACTAGTTAAAACCATCGCTGAAAAACCACATGATTGTTACTTCACATTTATGCAGTTTTCATGAATTCTCCCTCTTAATGTGTCATGAGATAATCACGTGTTTCTCAGATGTTGTCAACATTTTCACTTTTTGTGATATTTTAGAGTTCATAGTCTAACATTATAAAATTCACATATCAAAGTTACCATTACACATAGTTTTCCAAAGTCAAGGTCATAATTCCTAGCCACTTTCAACAGTACGTCCACTAACTTCAATTTACTAAGTCTCTTGAACATGAATTTATATAACATTCTTCACAAAAGTTACAGATATAATATAAACACATCAGATAAACATTTTGTAATCTTTTATCTTTTACAAGGACATCCTATATTCCAAACTTACTCCCTGCATATAGACATTTTGATACGATCCAACCCCATAACTTAAGGAATTGATCAGCTAAAATCCTAGAGGAACTTATCTCTAGGTTCTTAACTATAAAAAGACTTCACAAAAGTTGATCAGACTTTTGCAATTTGACCGAGCAGTTAAAACCCTAGAAGAACTCGTCTTTAACTATAAAAGGCTCCACAAGAGTTGATCACTCTCTTATGACCCAACCGTATTCTATCCCAAATACAAATCACAAGTTAAAACTTGCTGAGGAAAAACTTATCATTCAACCTGAAATAACTGAATACAACTTACTCCTTAAATAGGAAATTTACTAATCCTAATATAACTCAAAATGTTAAAAAGATATAATGACATCTACTTAAATTAAATCAAAGATATTGATATCAAATAATATCTTTGAGATCCCTAATTTGACATTCATATAACTAAAATAATATTTTAAAAGATAAACTACTAATATAACCTAAGGATCATTAAGATGATTCATAATGTTTAAAAGATAAATCAAATCTTCCTAACAATCAACTAAATGCAAAATAAACCTTTTTTGAAATAATAAAATTACATAGAAAATAAAAAATAAAAAGATTTAATTATCTTCTTCCATGTGCTTTTCTTGATAGTTGAGTGCAAAGCAAGACATTGAATCGAATTGACATAAATGTTATTTGGATTCCTATCACATTCCATACTGTCTTTCAATCCTATTTGCTTTTATTATGGCCACACTTGCCTAGAAGATCTTGCGCACGACAAGTATATCTGTTAATCCTTGCATTGCATATAGATACGTATTTGCCTTTAACTTTTTCGTAAATGCACTTCATGGAAAATTTTGATTTTAGAAGATTCTCTTGAATTTAACAGATAATGTCGTAAATTAATAATAACACATCATGTACCTTTGCTAGTTTTTTTCAAAGGAAAACTTACTAGTAAATGACTAACTGGCAAATGTTAAACGGCTTGAAGACACTACATCACATGCTCATTATGATTCTAAAACATACCTCATCTTTGAGTTCTGTCTCACACATAACCACCACATGCCCCGATTCTATATTAGATAATAGCTCACCCATCTAAATAACTGAACATGGTCCTAATTGACGCAACACAAGTCAGACAAGTTTCTCTAATCTGCAGTCTTGTCATACAGAAACTATGCAAAAAGAAAATATTTCCACTTTCTGAAGCCTCAAGTTAGTACTTCATATAGCAATAAAGAACTCAGTGACCTATAGTACAATATCCACAGCATTCAAGATATGAAAGTATATGTACATACAAATGTTAAATTAAAAGGCAGAAAACATAGATAGAATTCTGTTTCCAAACCTGACTAGGAATCTGCCGTCGATAAAAAGCAGAAGAATTAGACACATTCATATTATATCCTGGAGGTGCATGGACATATATGTTGAACAAACCCTCGTGCCCTTTAAAGAACCTTTCCCAGAGTGGTAGCAAGGGTAGAGGGCCTCTTGTCAAGAACATAAAAGCCAATTTAGGCACTCTCCTATAGCTAGAAGGATAGCCTTCTTTCTTGGGCACCAAGGAAGCTCTCCAAAAAATCTCATCATCAATCAAATTATGGGTCAGGTTAGGGGGATGTAGAAAGGTCTCTAAATTCAAACAATTAATCACTTCGCACTCTTGTCTGGTTCCACAGTCATGTTCCTTAACTTCTTCTGGCACAGGGGCGCTTGATACATGGTCGACAAACGAGTATAGCTCAGATTGGGGACTAAAATAAAGCCTACTAACATGAAAACTTGTAGCTATACCAATAACAATACCTGCCACAAATACAAGCAAGAATGAAAGAATTTGCGCCCACTTAAGAAAACCTGCGTGCCTCTCTGCTTCATCTCTGTCTGCTTTATTACACCTACGCATCCCTTTGGCTTCAACCCCACAAAAAGAAGAGGGATTCTCTATCTACGTCTCTTCTGAAGTGAATTAATCAGATCACACCGACGATGAAAAACAAAACCCAAAATACTTTTCTGTTTTATCACTAATATTCATTCATCAGCGTCTAGTATTTTTGATTTCGAGTCGTTCACGAAATTCAGGAAGAAACCACCCAGGAACAAAATCTCGTCAATGATCAGCCGTCGAATATCGAAACAATCGAAACCTCCAACGAAATTAGTTCAGAAAGAGGAATCCACCATTCGAGTTGGCGTTCCAACGGCGAAAATGGATCTGAACGGCAATGAAACATAGCCGATAAATTAACTCGGAGAGGATCAGAACAAGGGGTAAGCGAGCATTCATCGAAGAGGCACCAAAATGGGTTCAAGGGTCTTGCATGAATTAATTAAAAATTGAGAAACTCGAAGTGGGGTAGTTGATGATTATGACTGAAAAAGAAAGAGAACGAGGATGGGATCCGAATAACAACAACGATAATAATAATCAAACAATAGACAAATTAGAGATAGAGGAATGTTTTATCCGAAAGCAGTCGCCGTTGTCGGTGGCGACTTTCCCAAACATACTATTTTAGAATCCGTGAGCAGCTGGTACTCAGCGGCTAAACGACTTCGCATGAGTTCTTGCACCCCCTTTCCGCATCTCACCTTTTCGTTTGCTAGGCTGTTGCCTGTTATATGCAAATTCAAAAAATCGGACCAGTATTGAATGAGGTGACACAGTGGTTCAAGGGTAGATGGTTCAGACCGGATTCAAGCCGGAGTTAGACTGGCTATATTAAAATAATATAATTTAATAGATTATATTTTATTTTGAAACAAAATTAATAGATAAAACGTATAATATTATTTTATTTTATCCATGTTTTAAATTTTTAGAGTTTAATTAAATATCAGTGATAAAAATTAGGATAAAATAAATTAATTTTATCTTATATCTTCATGCATAAATTTGTTTAAATAGAAAATAAAAAAATAAAGACTAATTTTGTTACCATATTTTTTTAAAAAAATTAATGAACCACATCATCACACTCTGATTCACCTTTTTTCATTGTTTCTAGCTTTTAAAATTTTTTTTTAAAAAAGGAGGCGAACCGGTTTGACCGGTTCGAACCGGTCACCGGCTTAAATGGTAAACCGAACCAGATCAGTGGCCGGTTCATCAGTTTCCGGCCTGAACCGGCCGGTCCGGTCCGGTTTTTTGAATAATGCTGTTATATCACTCCCTTTTTTTTCCAAAAAAAAAAAACAGTTCACTCAATTTTTTTTTATTTTTTTAAAGTACAACATTAAATTTATGTTTTAAAATTAACTTATATATACACATATAATATATGTATTTAAAATAAGAGTTAATGTTCATCTAATATTCTGAAATTTTCTTAGTTATGTTTAAAATATGTTAATGAAGGTAGATTCAATATCTTGTAGTATTTTTTAAGACGCAAGCCTCTCCACTGTAATTACCCTCCATCGCGTCTCTATTAAACCCAGACACTGTCGTTTCATAAAAAAAAATAAAGAAATTGAGAGCGTCTTTTTTTTTTTTTCTAGTCTTCCACACAGATACTAGGAACGAAACCAAGTGGACACGTCCACAGCAGGAGCAATCCCTATTGATGTAGATGAGTCAACCCAGATTAACCATCAAGGTGCATGTGGAGGAATTATCAGAGACTATGAGAGGGGAATGGCTCATGGGATTTCAGAAGTCAGTAGGATTATGCTCGGTCATGGAAGTTGAGTTGACTGCAATCCGAATGGGAATTGAATTAGGTAAACAACTCAAGTTTTCTATCCTTAGCCTATATATTGACTCACTAGATGCTTTCAATTTGCTCATGAGAGAGAGTGTGCTCTAAATCATCGGTTGAGAGCCATTATATGTAATGTCCGGGAAAAAAAATGATTTAAAAAAATAGATAGATCAGATTTTTTTTTCTTATCCTGCTCATCGACTTTAGAGGGATCAGAAGAAGTTGGAATTATAAGCCTTGAGTTAAAAAAAAAAAAATGAATGAAATGATGAGGTTTGAAGTTGTTTGGGTAAATAATATGAGGTGTTTTTGTTGTTT
>QFDD01004455.1:0-18861 GCA_006871305.1 Vachellia collinsii | reverse complement strand
TTTTTTTTCAATTTTCAAAGAAACAAAATACACGCCCAAAGATTATTTTTCCATTTCTGCCACACAAATACTCTATCTCTTTCAAAATTGAAATGCTCTCTATATGTGATGTGTGAGAAATCATATACTCTTGTATAATCTTATTTATATAGATTACTTCTAATATGTTTCATACAAATAAAGAAAAACATTAAACTTTTTGAACTCTGCCTTAAAGTTTCAACAAATTTCAAACTTTATCCAATATATATTATAACCCATAAAAACAAAATTGATAGAATTATAAATAAAGGGTAAAATCGTACATTCGAATGAAAAATTGAATGAAATAACTTAAAAATAAAATCAAAAAATTCATTCTATTTCTGCCCTATAAATAGGATAAAAGGATTATATATTTAGAGAATAATACAATATGTTAATTAAAAATTTACATTTTAATTCAACTAAATACCCTGTATATATATATATATATTTTTTTTCATCGTGAAGCCAGAAACATACATGCCCCAGATTCAAATGGGCCGATCAATTACCCAGAAGCTCCAAACCCAGGCCCAATCCTTCTGTTTCTTCTGTCTTGCCGAAATGATCTGAAGATCCAAAACCGAATAAACAATGGTATTTGCTAGCCACCGCACGCAAATGGGGGAGGCAATTAACTAATATAAATTGATATAAAATCTGATTCAAATTCAGTGGCTGAAATTAATCACTAGTATCACTTTGACAAGAATGAAATAGATGTAGTGATATAAAAACTCTGTTGTAGTTCCATGTCACAAGTTCGATCTACTTGTACCGTGACTGCCATTTCAATTTAAAAAGAACATAAGAGAGAGAGAGAGAGAGATTTTGGCCAAAGATAGAGTCAAGCATGTCCGAAAACTTATCTCATAGTTGGTCTTTATAGCACAATAACACTTCATTGAAACAGTAATCTTATTTAATTGGCGCTAGATCACGAATTTAATCCTAAAAACTATCAATTGTAATCCAACTTCAAAAGTATTGTCTCTTGCATTGAGGTTAGAGCGTATGGACCTACCCACAGAGAGTATATTTGTGAATTGACTTTCTTAAATGTGTCACAAATTAATTTTTTTTCCCAGAAATGCCCCAATGTATAATCTTATACCTCGTAGTATCTATTACTCTTTTGATTATATTTATAAGTCAAATTCAACATGTTTCATAGATCAAGAAAAACATAAATTTCATTAATTATGTCTTAAAATTCAACAACATTTCAACTTTATCCAAATTTAAAAGTATTTATTTATGTATATTATTAGATTATATATGTCAATTTATAAGTTAGATATATTAGCTTGAAAAAAAGATTATAGATATAAATGTTTTAAGATAATTTATTTAGCTTCCTTAATTAATTGTTTTAAAAACTAAAGTTAAATGACTCTTGTATTAAGTGATGGAGCTAGCTTATAAGAGCGGAGGTGGTCATTGGCAATGTGTTAGGTGAGGAAGGAGAAAGGAGGGGATTTAGTGGCAGAGAAGGGGGAGATGGGTTTGGGGCTACGGGTGGTGTGGGCCGAGGTACCATGTAAGGCAAGGTGGTATGTGTTGGAGAATAGAGATTATGAGGGTGGGTTGGGCTATTCAAAGGGAAGGTAGACTCATCAAAAATGACGTCCCTTGAGATAAAAATAGTGTGGACAAATCAAGGCAAATATAACCAAATGATTGGGGCTGTATCCAAGGAGAACGCACGGCACTGAGCAGGGTTCCAGTTTGTGCTCGGTGTATGACCTGAAGTTAGGCCAACATTTGCAACCAAAGATCTTTAAAAATTGATATATATGTGGATGTTTATAGAGAAGCTCATACGTGCATTTGGTGTGGAGAGTTGGACTTGGGAGTCTATTAAGTAAATAAGCTGCATTAGCAAAGGCATAGGTCCAGTAAACTTGAGGAAGACTGGCATGGTGCATAAGGGTGAGACCCGTTTCAACAATGCTACGGTGTCTTCGTTCAACTGCACCATTCTGAGTATGTGTGTATGGACAAGACAAGCGATGGTGAATTCCCAAGGATGACAGAACCTTACGATATCTAGCAACTGAGATACAATTAATATGGTATATTTTATTCAATGCATTATCATATACGTTTATTAATTGGTAGCCTCTCTCCTCCTTATGTATAATATTGGCTTACTAAGACCAATCACTTTAAATGAGGATATATAATGGGGTAACTAGTAGTTATATGTTCAACCAAATTTTGGTTTCGGTTCATGTAGTTTCACATTATGGTTTTAATTATACTGTGAGAAATGCCCACATTAAGTATTTTATTTATGGAATAATATTGCCTCAAATAGAAAGAGATACATGTGCTTAGCAAAAAAAAAAAAAATCTATATGATAAACACAATCTCATAATCTTTATGTTGTAAGTATCCTCCTACTGGAAGTAATTTTGTTTGAGATACTATGAAGTACAAAATGCGAGCATCTCCTCTAATAGAAATTCGAACTTAATTTGATTAGTCATATTATGAGGGACTAATCATTTTCATAGATCTAACATCTGTATTACTTCACTCCAAAAAATTAGAAAGATATTCATGCTTTTATACTCAGAGCTAAGGGGGTAACTGTTTGTGTGCTCTCCCGGTGCCCCACAAGATTCTTCTTTTTTACAAAATCCTATCAAATTATAAGAATCTAAGTATATTCAATGATACCTTTGGAATCTGCACATGGTGGTGTGATCCTTATCTTTTCTTTTATGCTAAAATCCAAACGTTGATCTTTGCCATGAACTCCTTTTCAACAGTTACCAGTAATTAATTTGTATATTACATAACAACTTCCTATTGTATATTTTTCCCGAAGAATTCATGTGTGTGCGTGTGTGTTTGTGTATTCCAACTATTCCAAGGCCAAGAAAGATTGGATCTCGCTCATCATATAATATAAATTCGAGGGCTTCTTTATTCCCAAAGGACACAAGAAGATACATTCCACACTTCATTTAACATAGACACACCATATATAATAATATATTAATATATTACACATTGAATTATTCGTACTCCTAATAATTAAGGAAAGTAAACAATAATAATCATAAGATGGTCATCATATTGGGAGAGGATCAAGGAGCAGAAGTTGAATAGAATCCTTCATGAGTCCTTGAGAATGCGTGAAGTTATCAGCATCCTTGTACATTACATCCATGAAACGAGTCAGGTTCAGAACTCGCATCAGAATTGGCTTTGACACTTTGCTTGGTCTCAGAAATTCTTCATTGATATGCTTCCAAGCACTCTTTATCATCTTCTTAAGCTCACCAATGGCTTCCTCCCTTGATAATCCATGTTCCCTCATGTAGCATTGTATCAGCGACACTATGTGCCCTCTTTTCTCCTCAAACTGCACAATTTAACCAAAAAGTTTTAAACTTTTAATCCAAGCTTATTGCCCCATATCTTTATTTTCTAGGTTCCAAAGAATTAAAGTGTGCATGTGTAGTTATTTGTGTGTGTGTGTGTGTGTGTGGATCTATATGTACCTCACTAGAGACGATATCATCCATGAGTCTGCAAATAAGTGAGGAGGCTTTAATGACTTTAGGGTGAGTTTGGGCCCACTTGAAGACATCCTCGGAGGCTATGTCCCCCATGCCCACAAAAGAAGCAGTGGAAAGAGCTGCATAACATGTTGATACAGTTGATACTTTCATGTACTCCTCTACTGTCGGAATATACTTCTTATTTAACCATCTTGCTTCTGTCATGTACGCTTCCACTATCTTCTTAAACTATCAAACCAAATTACAGTATTATATACTACCTTCTCCTCCACCCATCCTTGTACAAGAACCATATAACTAATTTAGGCAGATTAAAGAAATTAGTTTAGTTATTTACAACAAATATGCATTGTTTTTCTTAAAATATCCTCTTTCATCTTGAATACATCCTTGATAGAAATCATTTAATGTATTCAAGGTGTATTTCAATTAGCTTTAGAATAATAGCTTTTGAAGAAAAGTGATAAAAAGTGATTTTAACTAATAGATTTGGGAGAATGTGCTTCTTATTTAACCATCTTGCTTCAGTCATGATCGCTTCCACTGCCTTCTTAAACTGCCAAACCAAATTACAGTATTATATACTACCTTCTCCTCCACCACCCATCCTCGTACAAGAATCATATAACTAATTTAGTTAGATTAGTTTAGTTATTTGTAACAAATATAAGTCGATTTTTCTAAAATATCCTCTTTCATCTTGACTACACCCTTGATAGAAATCCTTTAGTGCATGTAGGGTGCATTTCAATTAGCTTTTGGATAATAGCTTCTGAAGAAATGTGATAAAAATTGATTTTAAAGAATAGATTTTGAAGAATAACATTTTAAAAAATGAAAAGGTTCACTTAAGAAAAGTCATGGTCTTCTACTCCCAAACCATGGTTTCCATTGTAAAATTATTTTTGACAAATTTTACGGTATTTGTAAAGCTTTGTAACAAAACCACTGTTTGGCTACCCAAAAGTGCTTTTTCTGGGTTACCAAACGCACCCGTAATCAATGGAGATACTTTGGAAAAATATTGTAAATTTAGGAGAAATGGATTGGGATATTATATTTAAGACCAAATCCAATCTTCTACTACCTCTTATATTGATGATTGAGTTCACACAAGTCGATACAAGACCCGTCTCACATACTTATCTCGTAAATCTTAAATCGCTTAGAAAAGTAGTTTCAACAGCTAATACAAACACGAACTTGTGTCAATATGCTGCGAAGTTCTTGATGGACAAGTAGTGATATCACTTAAGGATATTGTAAAAGAACAAAAGCATGATCTTCCTCTTGTTTGGTATAGTGAACATTGTATGATCTTCCATACTAAGGGTATATTTGGATTAGTTTTTAAAGAATAGTTTATATCTTGATTTGCGTAAAAGTTATTTTAGATAATAGATTTTGGAGAATAACTTTTAAAAAAGCTAGAAAGAATAGTTTTTTTGAAAAACCATGGTTTTGAAGGTTAAAAGCTATTATGAAGCATATAAGGATGTTTGTGTAACTCATACAAAACCATGGTTTTGAGAGTTAAAAACTATTCTATATTTTTTAGGCATGTTTGTCTACTATTTTTTAAAACCATGGTTTTGACCCCAAACCATGGTTTCAAAGTGTGACCCAAACATGCTCTTATGAACAAACACACATTCACACACACATAGATGTACCTCTTGTTGGGTATAGTGAACACTGTATGATCTTCCTTCTTTGCTCATGTCTTCCTCTATTTCATGGAAAACGTTCAACATCTCCTTGTAAAATAACTTTATGTACTCTGGGAGATTATCCACACAACGAATATCCCACCTGTAATTAAGCATTAGTTAACCAATTCATAGAAAAACTAGAAAAAGAGTTAGATACACACTCTCTCTCACTCTACACACTGATTTCTTCTAAGTTGATCAAAACTCAAGAACTCAAAGCTGATTATTGACCTCTGGATTGCCTCATTGATGAGTTCAAGTTCATCGATAGTTCCATACGCATCGAATGTATCATCAATGATCGAGAATAGGCCAATCACTTGCGTCAACATCCTTCTAGCTTTAGAGTACTGAGGCTCAAAATAAACCATTAGAATCCAAAAGCATAATTCCACAATCCTATTTCTTGCATATGGTAGATTTCTTTGCACATCAAATTTGTTCCACCACCTAATAATGTAAACCATCCCAAATGTGGAGATCAGGTATTAATTAAGGCAAAGTTTGTTGCACTTACAGAATCAATATACAACATTTTTCTCAAAGTCCCAAAATGAATCTCATCCAAGAACTTACTTGCAGATATTGGCGAACTCCTTCTGATGCAGCTTTTGGAGCATATTGAAATCTAACTTTGCGAGCTTCAGAAGAACTTTATTGCAGGAAGGATGCAAGTGGTATATGGAAATGTACTTTCGTGCCTCTAGCCTTGGCAGTCCCCTGTAAGGACATTGCTTTAAGGTATGCTTCAATTTTGCTTCTAGAAAAGGGTTTGATTCAATGGTGGCAATGGAGTGAAGACGGTTCAAAGTGAAAGCGAGTGCTTTGTCTAAAATGTCCTCTCCATGAACACAAAAATGTGCAGCTTCATACAAACTCATCATTCCTTCAACATCTGATGCAATTTTCTCACTGAAGTTTCCTTGCTCTTCCTTGAACTTGTTGAACACATCTTATACATAGTAATGGTGTATATATTTAGTTATTAAGAAATTGAAGGAAGAAAACTCATGGCAGAGTGCGCGAGAACACACACACATATACATACACAACGTACCAGGTGAAATGGGATATCCTTCTTGCCTCAATAGCTTAAAGAGGAGAGCAAGAGAGTGGAGATCTTGATCTGTATGAGTTAGAATTTGATTATTTTGTACGTAGGTATTGTGAATTTGGTGCAACAGCTCGTCAATCTCACATTCAAAATGGTACGACAACCCCAAACATTGAACTGAATCAATTAGTCCAACTTTGGTCAAGGGCTTCTCCATTGTCGTAGATATGAGCATCTTCCTCACCTCTTCTTTCAGTATTTCAACTTGTTTCCCCATTTCTTCATCAACTTCCTACACAGTTTTCAAACAACTTATACCATTATAAAATGAACCAAGATAATAAAAACTATTTACATATACATCATAGAAAGTAGAAATGCATATATAAATATACCAAAGATTCGGAAGCAAATTGAAGGAAATAATCATTCCAAACAGTAGGATGATAATCTGCACGAGGTCGATCCAAATGGGTTGATGAAGAAGGAACAGGAATCTTTGAAGCAGCAACAAAAGACATTGTGTGACTTTATATCTTCAAAAGGAAAACAAGGTTTTGCAGTATATATGCTTTGACTTCGATGAGGTTTCGATGTAAGGGAAGAGTGTAGGATATGTGTGGTTATTTATAGGAAAAGTCAAAGCATGTCAATTCAGTATTAGACCATAACAGAAGCAATGATGGCTAAAGTGAAAATATTAAAGAAGTTAAATAAATAATTTTAAAATATTTATTTTATCAATTTTTCAAACCAATTTATCTCATTTATAAACTAATATATAGTCTAATAATATACATAAGTATTTTGAAGATATCATGTAATATATGCTATAAGTAAGTAATTTATTTTGCTTCCTTAATCTCTCTAAATTAATTAAAGGGGTCTTATATTAAGTAACAGAGGTAATAACTCTTAATTAATTTGCTCCTCCACATATAATTCGGTCTCCAAATATTTATAGACAAACAACAAGCCTATTTGTCAAGGTATTAGCTAGAAAAGCACATTCACAAAGTTAAGATAAAACTTTGATGAGGTATCTTTCCTCTCAACGATCACAGACTACTGTGATTGCAAGGCTGACGTATCTTTGGAGGATTTCAACAAAGTCTGGTAGCATTCCCTTAATGTCTTTAGTCTCCATCTATTTGTTGGATCCCCCAGGGTGTGTAGAACTTAACCACCTGGTGGATCGTGGATGGAACAACCTTCATTTGATAGATCCAGGGTCTTCCTAGTAGGGCATTATAGGCTGATGGGCAGTGCATAACTTGGTATTTAATAGGGATGTTGAACCCGACTATAAAGGTCAAAAGGGTTATCTCCCCTATGGTCCTATCAAGTACCCCATTTCCGAACATGAGCACTGAGGGAGCACGTACGATTCGGGACTCCATGCCCATCTCCATAACGGTGTTCATGTGTACTGTGTTAACAAAGCTCCTTGGGTCCACCAGCATGCATTTGATGTCGAAGTTCTCAAGGAAGATGGAGATGACCAACGTGTCATTGTGTGGGTAGTCTACATGAGCAATCTCTTCTTTTAAGAAAGTGATATGTCCATGCTCTAAGGGTATGATAGAGGAGGTCAACGATCAATCATTAGAGAGTGCCCTAGTGTGTCGTTTGGCTACTGAGTATATATATCCATTGATTTTTTATCCCCTTGTGATGTCGTTGACGGTCCTCACATTCCTAGGGGTTTTTCCAGTGTTAGGGTTGTGGCTGTCGTGTCCTTTTTGTTGGTGGGAATGGCTCTCTGAAAAGTACAATAAGAAGAGATGAAGAAGAAAGTTGTGCACGAAGTCTCCAAGGAGTGGGCAACACTTTCCTTTAGGCTTAATTTGCCCCCACCTATTCCTATATTACAAGGTGCAAGTTGGGTAAACTAGCGAATTTCCTGCAGGATACAATAGAGACCCTTGAGTATGGATTGCACTCCCAAGACTCAAGCTAAGACAACAAAGGCTTTTACAAAGTGATAGTTTGGTTTTTTCTATGTGTGCACTCAAAGAGAAAGACAATGAGTTTGATCTTATTGTGTGAAAGATTGTATGTAAAATTGTATGTCCAAATGAAGTGATGGGGAGGGTATTTATAGAGTGTAGAGAGATGTCTTGAAGTGGTACCTTTTGAAATAAGAGATGTCTTGAAGTGGTACCTTTTGAAGTAAGAGATGTCTTGAAGTGGTACCTTTTGAAGTAATGTCTTTTCAATTAAAAGTCACAACCATACCACTTCATTTAAACGTCACAACCAATGACTTTTCAAAGAAGAGTTACACCTTTATACATGTAGGGATACATGACTTTATAATTATAACTCTCTACACAACCCTTCAAACAAATGGTAATTATTTTAGAATTATAACTCCCAACACAACCCTTCAAACAAATGGTAGTTATTTTCTAAGGACATTGCATCTCTTCCTTTGGAAAAATACATCTCTTTATTTTAAAAATTTCTAACACTTTTGGTCCAGATGTAATGCAATCAATGGTGTGATGCCCGTGATCATCGTGGAAGTCACACCATTTTGATTTATCTCGTTGGTCTGCAGGCTTCTTAATCTTAGGGGGCCACTTGGTCCCATCACTGATGGGCTCTAAGTGTGAAAACCGAATCTAAACAATGAAATAATAATAATAATTGAAGAAGGAAAAAATGGGGAATAGCAGAAAGAGAAAGAGGTAGAGGTCGGAGAACATGAAAGAGAAACAACGAAGAGTTGAGCCTGAACAATTGAAAACGACAGATATAAAGAAAGAAGAATGGAAAGCGAGAGAATAATGAGAAGAAGAAAAGGGGGACGATCACGTAGAGAAATTGAAAGAAAATTTTCAAAATAAATATATTATGGTTAAAGGACTGATTCAAGTCACATTTGAAAAAAAAAATGATAAAAAATGTCGGGCGAATTTCAAAATCCAGTGGACATTATGAGGTTGAAGGGCTTATTCAATGTAACTAGTCATGGAGGATTGAGATCATTAATAGAAGATACAGCCAAGAAGGTGATGGGACTGCACTTTTTTTTATGATGTGAATTCACATTTTTTAGGAATGCATACGATTTTTTGGCCAAAAAATTCTAAAAATTGTGCTGTTGTTTTTATTTAATACATTTGTTTTCAGATCTCTTCTTTTATTTTTATTTTCACATTTAATAACTAATATTTTATTAATATTCCATATAAGATTCACTTTTAAATTGAATATTATATTATATTAAGTACTGAATGGGGTAAATATATATTATTTTAATCATAACCTGTTTAATTTTAGGTTAACTCCGACGTAAAGCATTTATCCTTAAATAATCACTTCTTTAGTTGATACAATGATCGGTCTGTTTCTTTTTTAACATTTGTGTGTGTATACATCTACTCCCTCCCTCCCTCCCTCCCTCTCTGTGATTCGCAATACAAGTCAATTCAAAAAAAAAAAATTTGTCAACAATAAAAAATCACTTAGATAGTAATTAATCATTACTTGTCTATTTTACCTTCATAATTAATTCTTAAATGTAACCCTTTAAGATTAATAAAATAAAAAAGCCATGCTTAAATTGAATTTTTTTTTTAATTTAAGAGGAATTTAGTGAATTAATGTTAAGTAAGAATAAAAAAAGCTACAGGAGAAGCACGGAATCAATTGAGAGTAAAAAAAAAAAAAAGGCGCAATTAATCTTTAGACAAACACCAATTATTAGTTATATACAACATCTGAGTGAATAGTATTTAGAGTACATATAGAAGGCTTAGAAGCATATTAGTATTAAAGCTACTTGATATGGTGCTCAATGGCCATGTGATCAATAAGAAGCGACACTTGATAATGTGTTGGGCTATGTTGAAAGTTTTTATATAAATCCTAAGACAGTGGAGCCAAATTGACGACGATACATTTTGAAGATAGGAAAAGTGATCTAATTTTAGCCAACTTTAAGGAAAAGCTACGTAATTTTCTTTGCTTTTTATTTTTTTTTTAAATTTTGCGTCAGTTTTTTTTCGGCCGAGGGGGAGATTCAAATAATTTTACAACAACTATAATTTCAATATAATTTACTCTTATATCTATTATTTTTCATTACAAAAACTTGATATCAAATTTTTTTAACAAAAATATTCAATAAAAATAACATATGTTTAAATCCAAATAGTTGATATACATATTTAAGGCAAATAAAAATCAATATAATTTAGACTAGATAGATAAACAAGATGCCAAGCATTAGACTACAGTGGCCCAAAAACACAATCTTTAATTTGGAGCAAAGGCCATTTAATTTGATATATCAGTGTGTTATGGCCTAAAAATCAATTTTTCCCTTTTTTGGGTAATAATTATATTTTCTGAATGATAATTAAATCCTCTAAATAATTAATTATTTCTCAATGATAATTACATCCTCTAATTAAATATTAGGATGTTACAAATGTTTCAAGGGGGAAAATAGATACTAGTACTGAAAAATGTGATATTGAAATCTCAATTCTAACAAAAAAAAACGTCTTGGTTATATCACCAAAAAAAAAAAGGCTTGGTTCCTTTTCAAAATTACTAAGACGTGTTATCCTTAAATATAATTAACGTTTTTATAAGGTCCTCAAATGTTGCTCTTCCCTTTTTTTTTCTTTTGGAAATATTAATGAGAAAAGTAAATACGATAAAAATATAGAAAGAAAAGGTAATTCTTCGTAACTGAAAATCAGTTTATGACTATTCAAAATTTTCATTTCATTGAATGGTATGTTGTCATAAGATAAGATCTTACTTTTCTATATCTCTTTTCTCATTCAAAGTTGAATGGTACAATTGTTAAGAATGATGGGCGGTTAAGCAGATTCATTTTACAAGTTCATTGTTACAGGTAGTTTCTATAAAGGATCGGACTAATGACGTTGAACAAATGAATGGGTTTTAATTATTAAAAGAGTTTTTGGTATTGGACCAAACCAGATTAGACATTCAAACCGGTCTAACCATCATTGTAATTTTAATTAGAAGTTAAACCGGGTTTAACCAATATGAAATATAAGATGGGAACGGTATAAGAATCCAAAAGAGGGCCAAATATTAGAGAGCCGGATGGATGACTATGAGGCTTAAGGAAAAGTGACGCAAAATTATAATTATAATAGTTAAAAAAAATAAGAAAATGGAAAGACTGCCATCAAGTTTTTTCGTCTGTCTGAAAAATTGGAAAGTTCAATTTTAACTTTGTAGCAATTTTGTTTATTTCAATATTTCAAAAATAAATATCTCTAAACTAGGTTTGTCAATATATATTAATTTCATTTTAAATTCATTTAATTTTTTAACATGTACTATTTTATTGAACAATGAAAGCTGTGACTTACTAAATTTTTCAGTTTAACGTAGGGTTCAACATTTAAAATATTTATCATTGGTGTCAAGCTCGGATTATAACCATAAATTAACAAGTCAAGTTAAATTACTCACCAATAAACAAAACCGATGCGTCCAACCACTAATAAAATCAGATTAATAAATGCATGAGACTTTTCATAGCAAAAGAGATAAGCAAGAGAATCTGCCATTTTTGTGTACACCGTGCACGAACGTGTCATGCATTGTGTGGGTGAACTGGGTGTAGTTTGTTGTTGTGATTAAGTAGCTCTGTTAATCACATGCTTAATCAGCAGCGAAAATGACATTTGATTGGTACCTTTCAAGAGAGATAATTAATAACCTTATTTAAGAATTACGAATTATTAATTGATATTTTATATAAAAGGACCACGAATCAAAGGTTGTAGGAGAAATTTTTACGTGTAAACAAAGATGACCACGAGAGTCATCGTCACATCCATCAATAATCGATAGGCATTTTTTTTTCTATATAAAACGACGGGTGAACTGATGTTGGACAAATTGCTACGAGTAAACAAAGATGATTACGATAATCATGCCACGTCCATATATAGGCATCTATTATATGAAACGACGAATTAGATGATGTTTACCCATAATCATGCCACGTCCATATATAGGCATCTATTATATGAAAAATTTAATAACTTTTGAAATTTACCCATATTTAATGTATAGGCTTTTAAAACAATCACCTTTTACATAATAATAAATAAAAGATTGGTACGATTAAAAAAAGTATATATGAGAGTCACCAACAATGCCTTTTCATTCACTAAAAACATACTCCTGCAGTGATGCAGTAAGTAAATTTCTCAGAAAGTTCTATATCAGAAATAATGTTGATCAGAAAATTTTTAAGGAGTAATTTAATGTTAAAAGATTCAAAATGAAACAATATTACTTCATTTCGTTAAAAAATTAATGTTAACAGTCAAAAAAATTGACATTAACTATTAATATTTTTAATGTTAAGGGATCGCATCACTTTATTTTAAAATTCAAGAGGCTACTTTGTTCATAAGAAAAGAATTGCTGAAACCTATCTCAATATAGATATACAAAACGATTGTGCCTTTTTCCTGTGAAGACAGCCAATTCTATAAGGGAGGGACCGTGCAGGGAAGGCGCCAATCTTGGGGGAACACTCCATAATTATATAAAACACTTGTGAAGATTCCCAAACCTAGGAGGCGGGGACCCTAGGGAAAGCGCCAATCTTGGGGGGACACTTCATAATTATAAAAAACACTTGTGAAGATTCCCAAACCTAGGAGGGGGGACCTCTGCAAGGAAGGCGTCAATCTTTGGGGGACACTCCATAATTATATAAAACACTTGTGAAGATTCCCAAACCTAGGAGGGGAGGGACCCTGCAGGGAAGGCTCCAATCTTGGAGGGGACACTTCATAATTATATCAAACACGAGTTACGTCAGCATCAGATGGACACTCCTGGGAGAGACTGGGCAACAGCTATTATATGCCCGTGCACGCACACACACACAAACACAAACAGGAATTACGTTTTTCACGTTACCGTTCACTTCATTCTCCACCTACAAACGCTTCACTTGTATTCCTTGTAATTTACTCTTATATCTATCATTTTTCATTCTTCAAACTTGATTTCAGATTTTTTTACAAAATATTTAACAAAAATAACATATATTTAAATCCAAATAGTTTCTATACATATTTAAGACAAATAAAAATCAATATGATTTAGACCAGATAGATAAACAATATGCCAAGCATTGGCTGCAGTGCTTGTGAAGAGATGTTAAGATGGGTTGGTGAAATGTCCAATCCAAAACTCCTATGCAATTTACAACTGAGGAGCTATACATTGGCCCAAAAACACAATCTTTAATTTGGAGCGGAGGCCCTTTAATTTGACACACCAGTGTGTTATGGCCTGAAAGTTACTTTTTTATCCCTTCTGATAGTATAAATAAGGCCCCCCTAGAAACAAAAACCCAAGCAAAATCTGCAGATGTTGGGCCTGCCATATGTCCAAGTAATTGTAACAATCAGAATATAAACTTCAGAAGTGACCAACAGTGTAGGTTTAGCGGGAGTAGTTAATGCTATAAAAAGTGGTAGTGTGTCAAATAAAGTCTTATATTGCTTTGGTGAGAGGAAGACCAATGGCATATAAGCTGGAATTTTGAATAATTTTTTATTATCATGAAAATTAATTATTTGCTTACATAGAAAGTTTATTTTTAACAACCAAAAACTTTGAACCCTAAGTGCCCGGATTTTGACCGTGTCAACGGTAAAACGCATAGGACAAAACACTCCATGCCTTTATGCTTCATGACTGGTGGTCTCTTTGGACATGTCCGTCCCTTCCGTGTCTGGTTAGTGTCTATATATATGAGGCATCCTGGTCGAATAGAACACACATGAAATTCCCTCTGACGACATCTCCCTCTTTCTGTTTCTTGTCTTCTCCTGAGTTTATTATTTCTGCCAGTTCTTGTTTCTATGTCGTCCCACAGGAAGAATTCATTTTATCCTAGGGAATGCCACTTCCTTAGACTAGAGGGGTTGTGGAATATTTCTCAAGGACAATGTCCTTGGATGTGACTCAAATCGATCTTTAGTGCTGCTTTTGTACTTCCCATTCGTGTTTTATTCAACAGTTAATCCCTTACAACGTGATAAACCAATGTTTGAATCCCTATTAGAAGACGTACTCACATTAGACCGGACAATGCCTCAAACAAGATTGCTCCAATAGAAAGATACATGTTCTTTGGCAAAAAATAAAACCTAAGAAGTGGGATTTGAGGAAAAGGTTCCCCATCCACAATTTTACTAGTCAGAAAGATATAAACCAGAGTACCGGTACTATTTGATTACAGAATTTGCAAAGTTACGCTACTGCTTGTGTGTAAAAATGCATCAAGGCGTGTATAGAAAATTTTCAAAGTACTAGTACTTTCTATAAATAAAATTTTATCAGATCCTTTTCGCTAATGAAATTTTCAACAAAGACATTTTTCCCTAAGTTTCCCTAAAAAGGAACGAGGCAAAACAAATATATTTCCTGTGAACAAGTCATGATATGCCAGTCGGTTACAAGAATTTCTTATTTCCCATTATTTATGCAGTATGAAGGGACCACCTCCAGATACAAATTACATACGCCTAATCTTTGTATACAAGAATCAGAATAAGTTCTCGCCAAAAAGAAACAAAGAATCGAAATAAGTACATAAAATTATTATGAACCTATCTAACGTAAAGAAACAAATCAAATGTGTAGAGACACAGACATTGGAACCATAAATCAAGTCAACCTGAACCTTAGCCTTAGCTGATCAATGCCATGCCGAGGCTGATATCAGATTTCTCTCTTCCACCCCAACAACATTGCACCATCCTTCTCCACTAGTGTGTAATTCTCTGCATAGTATCTCAGCAGGCTCCGAATGGCCGAATTTACATAGCCGCTCATCGGATATTGTCTAAAACCATTATCAACCAAGACTTCCACTTGCCGAACAGTTCGTGTCGCTAGCTCTACTCTCTCCTTCCCTTCACAAGCAATGACATTCACAACATCCCCGGCCAAACAATGTTGTTACACGTTAATCCTTGTCTTGTCATCCATCTCTCTAGGGGCTGACATCGATGGACTCGAACATTGCCAGGTAGTAATCTATGAACCTGTTGAAGAATGGAGTTGTGTTGGTGTTTGATTCTTGTTCCACCAGTGTGACCACCTTGGGAGATTGTGATTTCACCATTCTCGGAAGCCCATCCCTTGGGTTATTCACATCGACACTTTCATCAGGTGTATTTTTAGAAAAACACCAATTATTAGTTATATATAATTACATCAGAGAGAATATTATTTAGAGTACATATATAGAAGCAGAGGAGTACTAAAGCTATTTGCCGTGTTGCTTAATGGTTATGTGATCAATAAGAAGCGACAATTGATAATGTGTTGGGCTATGTTGAAAGTTTTCATATAAAAAGGCTACTTGATGTGACGACATCATTACCACTGCTAGGGGCCATCAGAGATTATTCTATTTCCAGCAGAACATGTCTGATTTTCTGGCTGCAATTTATATCATTAAGAAGAGAGCTCCTAGCTAGCTGTATATAGACGCAGTCCATCTTAATGATAATCCGTGGACGACGTTGAATTGATCCAATAGATGATGGATTAGGAGAAACTCGCAAGAAATCAAATAGCTAATGTCAATATATATAGCCACATAGTCTATTGACAAAAATGCTCTGTTGTATTTGGACGTGATCGACTTGCCATTTCAATTAAAAAACAAAGCATATGAAAAGAGATTTTGACCAAAGATAGAATCAAGCATGTCAGAAAACTTATCTTAGTTGGCCAGATATCTTTATATCTAGCGCAATAACACATCATTGAAATGGTAATCCTAAAAACTACCACTTGGAAGTTGTAATCCAACTTGAAAAGTATTGTCTCTTGCGTTGAGGTTAGAGCGTATGAACCTGCCTCGAGAGAGTATATTTGTGAATTCTCTTTCTTAAATGTGTCACAAATTAAATTTTTCCTAAAACATCAACTGAATCTTGTATTAACCACTGAAATTAGTATTATAAGAGCGGTGGAGAAGGGAGTATTAGATAAAAGTCTCTAACGTAAGTAATCATTTTTATTATATTCTTTCATGCATCGAACAGACGGAAACCATACAGTACAAACTTCAATTCATAAGCAAGCATATACAGTAATCTGGTTTAGATTCCTATAACAGCATCCAATATTCGATCGACAACCTAGGAAGTTGCTACACACACATATATCCATATCACCAATAAACTTTTGACAATAGTACATAACATATATTAAAATAACAAGTATATTATTGTATAGAATATAGGGAAAACCTTTTTTTTTTACTACTTATACCTTTTTTAATTATCAATTTAATACCTCTGTGTTTTTTTCTTAATTAAATACTTTAATTATACTTTGTTAGCATCATTAACTCTTGTACAGAGGTTAACTATACTAACAAAACAAAGTTACAAGAGTTAATAATAATAAAAAAAAAAGTAAAATTAATAAATTAATTAAGAGAAAAAATATACAGTACCAAATTAAAAATTGAAAAAAAGTTTATATAGCATCAAATAGGTTTTCTTAGAATATATAAAGCTACGTCATCGTCATGGCTCATTGGGGATGGGATCCAGAAGGAGTTGGACGATGTAGTGCTTGAGGGAGTCGCCATTGGTGAATCTGTCTTGTAGGTCTTCATACACAACCTCGCACACTCGACACGTATTGATGACACAGTCAAGAACAGACTTTGGGACATCGTGTGGATTGTTCGCAGTCACACACTCTTCATTAATATCCTTCCACAAATTCTTGACGTCGTCGCTGATTATTTTATAGGCTTCTTCCACTGAAACTCCATACTGCTTCATGCAACATTCCACTCCTGAAGCTACATGCTCTCTCTCCTGCTCAAACTACATGTTCGTCCAATACAACAAACATAAAACTCCTCATAGTGTCTTCTTCCAAGTAAAGAAAGTACGCGTACAAAATACTATCAAGCACTCTCATCTCATTTATGATGCATGAATCCACCATTGGTGTTGGATGCTACTCCTGCTGTTCCTATTTTTAAGCAACATTATCTTTCATGCCCATGATCCTACATATAAGCAACAATTTTTCTTTATCTAAAAATTAAATGCATTTTTTATTCTTACTCATAATTAATTACATGTCTCTCTCATTTTTTTTTCCTACTCATTCTCTCTGATCCTTTCTCTCATTCATTCTCTTCTACACTCATCATCTTCATAAAAAAGGCTATATGGTTGGAAAAAATTATATATTTTATATATCCATTGCTTTAAACTAATTTTAACCATCACTTTGTATTTGCATATTTTAGACAGTTGTTGCTTATAAAAAGGGTCTAATGAGCACTCTATTGAATTATATATGTATTACCTTATGAGTGGCCATGTCATTGACGAGTCTACCAATAAGTGAGGCAGCTGTAACTATTTTGGGATTTGTGGACAACCAATCACACACCTCTTTGGTGGCAAGGTTTGCAAGGGCGAGAAATGAAATTATCTGAAGTGGTCCAGTAGAAGATATAACTCCATTACCCTTGTACTCCTCATAGCTTGGCACTTGCTTTTCATTGCACCATTTTGCTTCCATCAAGTATGACTTGGCCAAGTCCACAATCTACAACCCCAATATGTGTGTGTGTGATTAACTAAGTGAAAGTATGGAATAATATATATTATAACATCATGTGTGTTAGAAGTTAAGTTATATATAATGAAGTAATCATTTTTACAGCTTGTTTAATATGTGGAATCACAATATTTGATGTCCCCTCTTTTGCAGTCACCATCTCTATTTCGCTGCACAATTGTACGGTTGCTTCAAACACCTCTTTCATGCACTCCGGAAGTGATTCAATGAGACTTTTATCCCATCTGATGATCATAATCAAATAATAAAAACGAATAATTATATATTATGTCATATATAAATAAATCCGTTACTAACGTAACACAATGGCCTTATAAAGATCTGTGATTAATATGATTAAACCTGTGGATGGCCTCTGTAAAGAGTTCAAGTTCTTTGAATGTTCCATAGACGTCATAGGTATCATCAAGAAGACACAGAATGCAAATCAATTTGGTAGCTATCATTCTTGCTTTGCTGAATTGAGGCTCATAAGACAAAGCCAAAGGCCAAAAGTAGGACTCTACCAATCTATCTTTGGCATAAGGTACCTTTTTCATCAACTCTGATTCGTTCCACCACCTGTAATATAAATAAACAATAAGCAATAATTACCATTATATTTCGGAAGCAGACTTCTAACAAATTAATTTATTGTCTAGTATCATATTATTTTTTTTCGGCCAAAGGTATCATATTAATTGAAAAATCGTTAATTCTATGAATATTTTTTGTTATTCCGTTTTCTCATAATTATATAAGTGAATTGCACCTCCCTAAAATATCATCAACCTGACGCAGTAAATAAGGGTGCCTCTCAAGTTATTTTTAACTCCTGCTGTTAAGTTCTCTGGCTCTCTCTCTCTCTCTCTCTCTCTCTCTCTCTCTCTCTCT
>QFDD01004454.1:0-16870 GCA_006871305.1 Vachellia collinsii | reverse complement strand
TCTCCATAAGAGTACTTTTTTGTTTAATAATTAGCTGTAGTCTTTGTCATTATTTTTCGGTGTTTCTTTTTCTTTGACTCTCTTTTTGTAACCACAATATTCCTCATCCACAAGTGAGGATTATTTAATAATATTTTGAAGATGTGTTTTTTTTTATTTGAATAAATAAAGATTAATTTGGATTGAACTTCTACCACTTCATCTATGTTGGATATCATGTGTTGGATGAAAATGAGAGTATGTATATTGTAGAGATAGTTTTGAAATATCATTCGCCTAAACATGGATATATCGCTTGTATATATGCGGTGCTTCTGGACCCACATGCATATAACCCAGAATCTTTCATACATGAGTTCTTGCCTAATAAATGATGAGAGTATGGAAAGGCTGAAACCGGAAACAATAAAATTCAAAAGCAAAACAAGACGGTAGGCTCATGCCCTGGAAGGAGTCTCAAGGTGATGAGCCACACACATTGTTCTCGCGTTATGAATAGATGTGACTTCTAATAACACGCACACACATATGGAATATATATATATATATATATATACATATATATAGATTTAGAGGAGAATAACTATGAACTTTTAAACAAAGAATGTACTTGTTAAAAACTTTAATAGCAAGTGAACAACGTAGACATGCATGTTGTTACTTTTTGCACCGCTAATATACTTGTCATTACATTGCTCGCTTGTAAGATCTTTTTTGTTGTTGATTGTGCTCCTTCCTTGAAACCTTGTAACAATGATCCTTAGATTTAACATTTTATAGTATGGGAAGAGAAAGCAAAGTCAAACTGAGTTGGGGAGAGAGCAATGTGAGAGAAAGATGTTTAAACACGGAAACATTAATTGTTGGAATTTTATGACACAGCTGTGTGGATTTAATCAAAGTGATCTTCCTGAATTGATGTTTGTTGACATTTTATGAAAAGCCGTGTCAAAATAAGCAAACGTATTTTATGAGACTCATTCGAAATAATATTTTGACACTAATCATTCCTTTCGTGACCATGTGTGTATCACTTCAGCAACCCCACTTCAGTCTCCCTATAGTCTTCTCCTTAAGTTCTACGTATTTTCCTACAAGAATAATGCGCTCTTTAAATAAAAGGAAAGAAAAGTTTAAACACTATAAATTGGCCCCTTCAAACATAAATCTTTCATGCTTGTGGAAAGTTAAAACGTCCCTAGCTGTACGCACTGATGAGAACATTTGTAAATCACAGTACTATGAATGGGACAACACATATGTGTAATTGCACAATTTGAAATTTTAGAAATTTAAGTTATAAATCACTTGAGCCAACTGCCTTTGGTCACTCATTAACTTTATACGCCTCCTTCTTCTCTCTTTTCCTCATACGTCCAATTCCTTACACTCACCCTTGTTGGAGACGGAACGACGCCTAGATCCAATTCTTTCTTTTCAGTTGAGATGCGTAAGGGAGAGGCAAGTCAACAATGAAGAGCCACGACAACAATAAAGTAAAGCAAGATGAGACAAGTGAATAGAGGATTTCAATCATATCAGAGCGGGTTGATTAAGGTCAATTCATCTCTCTCTTCAGCCTTTGAATCAGACTGATTCACTAGTTTTCGATTTGAATTTGTCGATTGATTTTTTTGTTCTTTGGAAGACAAACAATAGTTATTATCTATATGTTGACGGGTTATTTTGATTAACCATACATGATCAAGACTTGTATTCCTAGACTAGTTCGAATAATTTCCTTGACTTTGTAGACTTGTGTACTACAAAGAAGTCGTGGTTATTGGTGTACTAATAATAGTAAGCCTTCCTGCATCGCTTCTCATGTATAATACACCAAAATTGCATCTTATTCATATATAAACTTTGATCTTTCATTTATATTTATCACAGTTTCATTCCAATAATGACAACGAGGAGTGTTGATATCTTTCTGGCTCTGCTTTCATTCCTTTCCCATCTTCTCGTTCTCACTGCCCAGGGCCCTTACGTTAATCAAACCTGTTTCGATGACAAAGGAACCTACACAGATACGAGTGCCTATCACACTAACCTCAATACCCTTGTTTCTAATTTCACTTCCAACACAAAAGATGACTATGGCTTCTACAATTACTCGTACGGCCAAAACCCTTACACAGTTTACGCATCTGGACTCTGCCAAGGAGATCTTCAACCGGATGTTTGCCGTAGTTGCCTCCATGATGCCGCAAGTCTTCTTCCACAAAGATGTCCAAACCAGAAGGAGGCATTTCTATATAATGATCGGTGCACATTTCAATACTCAAGTAGCTCAATGTATGGGATATATCTGGACCCTGATTTTCACTATGCAATTAATAACCCAGAAAATGCAGTAGAAGCAGAACAGTACACAGATGTGCTTGATCGGCTTATGCAAGTTTTGAAGTCCAAAGCTGCAGCTGGTGGCCCTCATCGTAAGGTGGCTGCCGGAAACGCCTCAACCCCATTTCAATATGTATATGGTCTTGCTCAGTGCACGCCTGATTTAACCGAGCAAGAATGCGACGACTGCTTGGTGAAGGCCATCTCCGACATCCCTATTTGTTGTCAGAACAAGGTTGGTGGTCGAGTTATCAAACGCAACTGCAATCTCAGATTTGAGAAGGTCCGGTTCTATGATCCTACAGTCGTTGATCCAATACAATTATCTCCATCTTCTCCTCCTCCTCCTCCTACCAATACTGGTTCCTCGCAAGGTATCTATCAAAATTTTACCTCTTATTTATGTAAATCACTAAGAAATGTGTCGACTTTGCGTGATACTATTCTGGGTTAGTAATGATTAAAAATATGTTTAAATCTGACAAGCTTCCTGTTTGCGATTCTAAGCAATTGTTAATCATATATGTATAAACTTATCGATGTTTCCTTAATTAAATCATTCTATTCTTGCTGTTTGTGTGGCAAAATGCAGGACCTCCTGGTTCAGTGATGAGGTTTAATTTATGCCTTCTTAGTGATCTACATGGACTTATTTGCAGTTTATCCATGTATTAATCGCAATTTTGAAACTAAACTTTAGTAATTTTACCGTTGTGTCTGTCTGTATCTGGTCACGAAACATGTTGATCAACTTTTGAGCGTGCTCTGCTGTTGCAGGAAAAAACAATAGAACAAGAACCATTATTATCGTGGCTGTGGTGATTGGTGCCTTCATCGCCCTTCTCATCTTGATTTTCATCTATTTTGCAGTTAGGAAATCGAAGAAAACCATTCATAGTAAGTTGAGAATACGAAGATACATAAAACAATTTTCATCATGTAGTAAATTGTCAATATGAACCTTTTAATTCATCCCCTACAATCTTTTAGAATTATTTTAAACATTAAAATATTATTCAATATCTTTAAGTTAAAAGTTTAAAAACTTTGATTGATGTTGAAGTGCTTTCCCCACTGGGGCAGTGCACGGCAAAGTGGAAGAAATTAAAAGCCATTTTGGTAATGGCCCCTGAAGAGTGACAATGATAGCGATAGCGATATTAATAAAACTTAACCGAGTTTCTTGCTTATTTTGAATAATCACTCAGAATGTAGAGAGAGAGAGAGAGAGAGAGAGAGAGAGAGAGAGACTTCTTGTTTGATCGCATTCGAGGGATCACTCATCACCTGTTCAAATTCTTTCTCAGATGAAGCTGAAATAAAGGATGATGAAGAAATTAAACCAGCTGATTCGTTGCAATTTGACTTCGAAACTATCAGACTCGCTACAGATAACTTCTCTATTGCAAATAAACTTGGACAAGGAGGATTTGGGCCAGTATACAAGGTATATAATGACATTAATGTTAGATCAAGATAAATAACATCACATATTTTCAAAGTTTGGTATGTGTAGAGAACTATTCAGGTGTTAATTAATTACATGTCCCAACTGTAATAAAAATACAGGGTAAGCTCCGTAATGGACAAGAAGTTGCCATCAAAAGGCTGTCCATGGATTCTGGGCAAGGAGATTTAGAATTCAAAAATGAAGTGTCATTGATGGTCAAGCTCCAACATCGCAATCTAGTAAGATTACTTGGTTTCTGTTTAGAAGGAACTGAAAGGCTACTCATTTATGAATTTCTGCCCAATAGAAGTCTTGATTACATTTTATTCGGTGAGTGAATATGTTGGGTCTTTAAGCTTGATTTTTATTGCATATATATGGTATCTCTATATTATTTTTCATTTATATTGGATAAAAGTGGAACAGATATTATTCTAGACATAGATTTAAGAGATTATAGGCCTAAATAGGAAAGGACTTCATTTTACTACAGATCCAATTCAACGAACTCATTTGCTTTGGGAAGTGCGTTACCAAATTATAGTCGGCATTGCTCGTGGTATTCTTTATCTACATGAAGATTCAAGATTACGCATTATTCATCGTGATCTTAAAGTAAGTAATATTCTTCTGGATAAAGACTTGAATCCGAAAATAGCAGATTTTGGCATGGCAAGATTATTTGTTGTGGATCAAACTCAAAGCAATACAAGCAAAGTTGTTGGAACCTAGTAAGTATTACTTGCAATTAACGCCTAATAATAATTACTAGACTTAATATCATCTATCTCTAATTAAGCTTTTTCATATTAACAAATAGTGGGTACATGGCACCAGAATATGCAATGCATGGACAAATATCAACAAAATTAGATGTTTTCAGTTTTGGTATATTGGTTCTTGAAATTATAAGTAGCCAAAAAAATAGCAGCGTGATTGATGAGGAGAATCTACAAGATCTTTTAAGCTTTGTAAGTCTCTACCTTCTTTGTGTGTGTGTGTGTTTGTGTGTCTGTTTTCATTTTTCATGAGTATAGAATGATAAGATTAAATGGTTGACAGTTGGAGAGGAACTTGTTGCAGGTATGGAAAAATTGGAGGGAAGGGACAACCTCAAATATAGTAGATCCTGTTCTAAGCACTGGTTCAAGGGATGAAATAATGAGATGCATTCACATCGCATTACTGTGTGTTCAAGAAAATGCAGAAGACAGGCCTACCATGGCTTCTGTTGAACTGATGCTAAACAGCTACTCTTCGTCTCTCCCTTTACCTTCGCGGCCTCCATGTTTAATGAATTTCAGCAGTACGCTTGAGATGCAATCCAGAGAGGAAAATGAAGGAGACGAGTAGTAATTAAGCATGTAACTCTGCTCAAGAAGCATAAAGATGAGGCCTCAATTATTCAACTGTTTGCTCTCTAGGAGTCTAGATTTAGCCTTATGTGTTGTGTGAATCTGAATATTTTCTAGGATCTCCTTCCCACCCATTCCTCTGGTTCAACTTCATTCTGTATCTTGATACTCACATACAATATCGAGACCTTTTTTGGTTGTTGAAATGGAATGGAGTGGGGTGAACCTGAGTAATAGAAAATAAAAGGGACTAAAATGATAATGACCATATATAAATTTGTGTGAGCAGCAATAAAGTAATAAATTAAGAAGTTGGAGTAAGGATTAACATGTATATATTCGGCAATCTAGATTCCCGATTTTCAAGGAATAAATTATTATCATAAAAGAGATTAGTTACGTAATTATGCCAAATATGATTTACTGAAATAAAATAATTAGAATGAACAAAGTTCATCTTTCAGATTATGACACTAATTTTAAACAATAAAAAAGCCTCATTAAAAAATTGAAACATACCCCAGCCAAAATAATTACAATTTACGAGATAAATGGAAAATTTAGATAAATTATTGAGATCACATATACCGTTTTTCTTTGTTGATCATAAGATTTTTAATTATCACTACTCTAAGATTTATAGGAGCATACATTTTTGAAGAATATACTCCAAGAGATGGTTAATCATCTAAATTGTGTTTTATAAACAGAAGTGTGAAGCTGCATGATTGAAACAAAATTAAGATATAATCTGCGAGAATGCATATGGAGACTTTAAGAAATATAAAATATGTACAAGAAATGAAAAATAAAAATATGTTTTGATGTGTGAAAGAAGATTATCTTATAAGAAAAAATCATATTGAATCGTCACTTTCTTTGAAGTTTCTTTCCCATTTATTCTGTTGACTTCTTCAGTCTCCCCAAAGTCTTGCTCCTATTTAATTTTAGTCTAAACTATGTAAAAAAAAATACCATGTTTTAAAAAAAAATGGGAAAGAAATGTCTAAACCCTAATTGGTCCCACAAGAAATTATAAAAAGACCAAGTTCGTGTTTAATCAACCCATCAAACGGACTTTTCCTTGTGCCCTTTTAATCAACCCATAATTCGAGAAAAGCATCACGCAGGTGGAAAGTTCATTAAAACGTCCCAATCTGTACAGGCTGGTCATTTGTAAATTAAACCATAGTATGAATGGATACCACACGCCTAAAAAGTGGCCATTTAAATTCCACAGTAATTAAATTACCCGTGGAAGACTTGTTTTCCTGGACATATTCCTATCATATCGTTTTGACTAGTCTGACTTGTATTCCCGGAAATATTCATATTTATTAATCTTAGACTTATCGCTTGTGTTTTATGAAGACGTTAAGAAGCCTTACCTTACCGCATCCTCATTCTCAGTTTCATCATTGGTTAGGTTTCTATTCATTCATTCCTAGATGATGATGACAAGTGGTATTTTTTTTGCTCTAATTTCACTCCTTTCTCATCTTCTCCTTCTCACCGCCCAGCCTGACTTTGTTTCCCACAAGTGCTTCAATGAAAGTGGTAACTACACAAACCCAAGTGCCTACCACACCAACCTCAACACCCTTCTTTCTAACTTCACTTCTGATACCAAAATTGACTATTATGGCTTCTACAATCACTCCTATGGTGAAACCCCCAACACAGTTAACGCCCTTGGAATGTGCAGAGGAGATGTCAAGCCAGATTCTTGTCGTAGTTGCCTCAATAATGCCATATCCCTTCTCCCAAAGCTATGTCCATATCAGAAGGAGGCATTTGGATACTATGATTTGTGCATGTTTCGATACTCGAGTCGTCTGATGTTTGGGTACCAGGACCATGACTTTTACATTACTGTGCCTAGTAATCATTCTAATGCAGCAGATGTAAACAGATACAATGTTGCGCTTAATGATCTGATGCAAAATCTAAGAGAGAAGGCTAAGGTTGGTGATGACTCTCATCGGAAGGTGGCTGCGGGAAACGTAGCGGCTGATCAATCTCAAGGTGTGTATGGTCTTGTTCAGTGCACTCCTGATTTGAATGAGCAAGATTGCTTCGATTGTTTGCAGGATTCTATCTTTTATATCCCAAGTTGTTGTCAGAACAAGGTCGGTGGGAGGGTTATCAGATTGAGCTGCAATATTAGATTCGAGAATTTCTCATTCTTTGATCCTGCACTTGTTAATACCATACATTTACATCTATCTCCTGCTCTTCCTCCATCAACCACCAATTCAACTTCCTCACAAGGTATCTAAACTTGTTTTTGTTTGACATCCCAGGAGTTCCTGATTTTCCAGAACCTAAATCTTCAAGAAAAAGTACTTATTCAGTTATACAGGCTGATATGCTTATCTTTAATTAGTGAATAACATCGATTAATATAACTTACAGAACTTTAACAAGATACATTATCCATAGCTCTTAAATAATCCAAATCCGGTCTGCAGGATTCACATTAAGTTTCTTTTTAAATAAATTTTGGATATAAAATTTAGTTTGAGGTTCTATATTAAGTACAAGTATCAAATTTTATTTTTGTGGCCGTCAGTATAATCTAGTAAAATGATGTCAATGAGTTGTCTCTGCAAATTCGGCTTTAATTTTGCAGGAAGTAGCAATAAATCAAGAACTACCATTATTGCAAGTGTGCTGATTGGTGCCCCTACTGCCTTTCTCGTAGCATTCTTCATAATTAGAAGATCAAAGAAAACCCATGAAAGTAAGTCAAAATGATTTTTTTTACCCTTTCTGCTGTGGAAAAAAATTCTTTACGAACGTTAATTATAATTTAGATTAATGAAATTTTATTTTGAGATTTTTCAAGAAAACAGATAACTATGGGGAGTTTAAATAGATTTTGATACGTCATCTCATTTGAAGAACTCATGACTTGCTGCTTAATTTCTCAGTTGAAGCTACAACGAAGGATGTCGATGATGAAATTAAACCAACTGATCAGATGCTGCAAATCGATCTGAACACTATCAAGCTCGCAACTGATAACTTCTCTGATGCAAATAAGCTTGGACAAGGAGGATTTGGGCCTGTGTATAAGGTATACTAACTTTTTTAATTACCTAGAAATAGATACGTAGCACCACGTTGTTGTGAAAAATAGCATGTGTGGGTGTGTGGCTGTTAATTAATCCATTATTTACATTTATGTCTCAACTCTAATAAAATAAATGCAGGGTCGGCTGCCCGATGGACAAGAAGTTGCTGTGAAAATGTTGTCGAAGCATTCTAGGCAAGGAGATTTAGAATTTAAAACTGAAGTGATGTTAGTAGCTAAACTTCACCATCGGAATTTAGTAAGACTACTTGGTTTCTGTTTAGAAAAAACAGAGAAGCTACTCGTCTATGAGTTTCTTCCCAATAAAAGTCTTGATTTCTTCTTATTCGGTGAGTTATATAGTTTTTCATTTTTATGTACCACTTTGTTTTTGTTCTTTGGATATGAGAATGCATACTTTAGACATGGTTTTAAGACGGGTAAGAATAAGAAATCTTGCAGATCCAAACCAGCAAGGCTATTTGAATTGGACAGTACGACACAAGATTATAAGAGGCATTGCTCGTGGCCTAATTTATCTTCACCAGGATTCAAGACTACGTATTATTCATCGTGATCTCAAAGCAAGTAATGTTCTTCTAGATGAAGAATTAAATCCTAAGATATCAGATTTCGGCACCGCAAGGCTATTTAAGGTGGATCAAACTCGAAGTAATACCAATAGAATTGTTGGAACTTTGTAAGTAAAGTCAACTTTAACGATCAATAGTTATAAGACTATTAATAACTCATGTATGTTGAGCCAAGTTTGTTTGTTTTGACATGCAGCGGTTACATGGCACCAGAGTACGTATTATACGGTCAATGTTCAGTAAAATCAGACGTCTATAGTTTTGGTGTATTAGTTCTAGAGGTTATAAGTGGCAAGAAAAACAACAGCACCTTTCATGTGGAGAATACACAGCAGGATTTGGATCTATTAAGTTTTGTAAGTCCTTTCTTCCCTCTCAAAAGTAGATAAACATATATACTCTATCTTTAAGTAGTCAACATGCGTTTGTAGAAGTAGCTTAGGATTAATGTTCTCGGCCATTGATGAACAACATTTGCAGGTATGGAAAAATTGGAGGGAAGGGACAGCCTCAAATATAGTGGATCCTGTGTTGAGCAATATTAATGGTTCAAGAAATGAAATAATGAGATGCATCCACATTGCATTGCTCTGCGTTCAAGAAAATGCAGCTGATCGGCCAACCATGGGCTCGGTCTCTTTTATGCTGAACAGCTTCTCTTCCTCTCTCCCTTTACCTTCAGATCGTAGATTTCTTGTGAATTATAGCAGTTCGTCTGAGACAATGACTTTGAGACATAACAGTTCAGTGACAATACGATCAAGTGATGAACAAGGAAGTAACTCTAATAATCAGCCATCACAAAATGACTTATCCATAACGGAGCTATATCCTCGCTAGATTTTTGGCCTTCCGGCATAAACATGAGACACTTGTACTATATATGTGCCTCAGCGTTATTCAAATGTTCAATTGCGAATAAAAGAGAAATTTTGTCACTTTAAAAGTGAGGTTTCTCCCAGCATTTCCATAATTTTCTGTTATGAAGGGTAAAGATTTCTCAAATAGCTAACAATTCAGGCAGATACCTCACTAGAAGCGTGTGTGAGTGTTTCTCAAATGGTAGTCCAGCAGAGCATAAAACAGGAGTAGTGAATGATTCTGATGCAAGTGAAATGTCCGTACGAGAGTGAGAAAATGGCGACCGATCAATCATTCATCAGTTCTTTTTGGCGAGCAAAGGACAATACAGCAGGGTTACATACAACTTAATTCTGAACTAATACATTGACGTGGCGGTTGATTAACTGCTGACTGGTCCGGTTTGATGACGTGCCAGGTGATCTGGCGGCTGGCTTGGATGGTTCCCTGACGTGGCTAATGACTCTGCAGATGATGGGGACTTGGCGTTGATGCGGCTGCTGGCTACATTCTTCGAAGATGTGGGGGATGACTAGGGGGCCTTCAGTTATGACGTGGCAGGTGATGTGGCTGTTCATGGATGAGCTTGACTTGACCCAAATTATCCTTGGGAGTCCAAATTCTTAACTCAATGCAATACAAGCCTGACCCGGGGAAAAAAAACATTTGTTGCCTCTCATCACCCCTTTCTTGGATGTTGGGTTGAGACGTTGAGTCTATGTGGAATGTGGTGAATGAAGATACTGACCGGGGCCGATCCCGGAGCCGCGGGAGACGATTGGATTGATCCAAACGCATCGGTTTAAGTTTAGCCCCTACATCTGTATTATCCTTTAAAAAAAAAAACAAATTCTTCATTGTCCGATTTGGCTGCTTTGCAGCTTCAGGATTAATAGCCTAATTGTCTGTTTTATGAGTGTCTCCCCTTTGAATCCATTACACATTGATCAATTTTCTAAACTATATATGACTATGAGATACTATCTTGCCCTGGGGTTATGGCTTCCATATGCGAGGTAATATTCTGCATCCACACCATGCTCGAAAGGTGTTTGATGATATGCCTTCTTCTTGTTTGTTTGTTTTTTATTTAATTTGCTGTATTTTATGTGATTGCGGTTTTACAGCTTAATATTCAATTCACTTATTCCACAGATGTCGTGGCCTGTACTGTGTCCCCCCCCCCTTCCCAGTTTTTTTTATTTCATGGTGGAAATGGTCTTTGATCTTTTCAACATTAATGGAATATAGCACCTGAAGGCCATTTAAGCTTCCTTCGAGGTCAGTAGTATATATACTCCAGTTCCTTAAACTTTGAGAATTGCAACGATTTTATTTTCTTTCCTCCCTCTTTAAATTGTGATCGCGGAAGGGTCGTTAAAAATTCAGATTTTATGAATGTATATCTCAAATTGAGTAGAAGCAAGAGCACTCATAGTTTATTAAGCATTTACACTGCCAAGAAATTCTATTAATTGACAATGGACATTTGGCATATTATACTTCAAAGCATCATCAAACTCGTACGTACTATCTTGGAAAATGATTACTCTTAGACATTTCATGATTTGAGGATGTCGAAGACTTATGGGTAGATTGACCCACACTGGATTCCCATGATGCCAAGTTCAGCTTCAAATCAGTATCCATGTGAAATGCTGGTTCTCGAGGCAGTGGCAATTCAGCTAAGAGGCTACTTAGATATGAAACAATCCTTGCCATTGTTGGCCTATGTTCTGGATTCTCTTGAACGCATAATAAACCTATTTGGATGCATTTGATCACTTCACTCTGAGAACATGAATCTCTTATTTCGGGGTCCACTGACTCAAGCGGGGTCTGATTCCTCCAATGTTTCCAAGCCTGAAACAACATCAATACAGTTATGATTGAACCATCGGTTTCTGTTCTTGGCTTTATGTTTGCTACACAACTCAGGATGGTGATATGCGCATCATTAGCAATGTGTAAAACCAATTATTGGATTCTGTGCTTACCTGACTTAAGAGGTCCTCAAGATCTTGCGTTTCAATAGAACGAGTGTTCCTTTTTGCACTAACAATCTCAAGTACGATTACACCAAAACTAAATACATCTGACTTTTCAGAAAATTGGCCATGCATTGCATATTCTGGAGACATATAACCACTGTTTAAAATAATAATACTAATTAGAACTGCATAAGATTGAGCAAACTGTTGGGCATATCTGGAACAATGGATAAATCAATGGAAGTGATGAGAGGAATAAAAAGAACAAAAATACTTACTATGTACCAACAATTCTATTGGTATTTATTTGATCTTGATCTATAGCAATGATTCTTGCCATGCCAAAGTCTGAAATTTTTGGATTCATGTTATCATCTAATAATACATTGCTTGGTTTTAGATCACGATGTATAATTTTAAGGCGAGAATGCTCATGTAAATAATGAATGCCTCGTGCGATGCCTCCAATGATCTTGTAACGTTCATACCAATTCAGCAACCTCTCCTTTTTGGCATCTATATGAAATCATCACAAGTCACTGAAGTTAGTACAGAGGTGAACTCTTTTTTATGGCAAGTACTATCATATTCATATTTGCAGTATTGCATTTTGACTTGTCAATCTTAAATTTGAAAGTATGGTTGGCATAGGGATAGAAGTACTTCACCAAAAAGGAAGTGATCGAGACTTTTATTGTGTACATATTCATAAATGAGCATTTTCTCTTGTCCTTCTAGACAAAACCCTAATAAAGCCACCAAATTCCTGTGTTGTAACTTGGCAATTAGTAAGATTTCAGTTTTGAACTCCACTGCACCTTGCCCAGAACTTCTTGAAAGCTTTTTGACAGCTATTTCTCGTCCATCCGGAAGAGTACCCTTAAATTAAACCATTTGTTAACCACATTGGATGAAGTGTGTGTATATACATATATGTATCTGTAATAATCATATGTAGTTACCTTGTAAACTTCTCCAAAACCACCTCTGCCAATTTTGTTCTGATGTGAAAACCTGTTTGTGGCAGCTTCAATTGTGGCTAAACTGAATTGCAAGGACTCCAAAGTAGCCAGTTCTTCCCCAACTGCATAAGGTGAATTTTAAGGTAAGCACATATGTGTGAGTGGATAATTTCATACATTTTGTTCACTTTACATACAATTTTCCCTTAGAATACTCCTCTGCTTCTTCCTTGCTCTTCTCCACAGCAAAAGGCTGACAAAACCCAACAGAACTACTGAAGCCACAACAAGGACAACAATCAACGCAATAGCACGTGATGAAAGTTTCGTGTCCCCTGCATATTTAGAGGGAAAAAAACATACGTTGTTCACTCCCTGACAATTTTCAAGGGTAAAAAAAACAACAGATTAACAATATTACATGGGTACAATAATTACTTATGATCCTACCAATTTCCTTTGCAAAATTCAAAATGAAGGCCTAGGAAGTGTCTAGGAAGCTTCTAAACCCACAAAACTCTGATGTGATCGAATCTTATCCAATTAATCAAAAACCATGTTGGATCTAAAACAACTGAATAATATTCTCATCCCAGCGACATGAACATGTTAGAACATCAAATGCACAAGAAATGGATGAATCACAGCTGGAAAACCCATATATGAAAACCGAATAAGTTGACCTGCGATACCGAAATCTATTCAAATTTCAAACTATAATATAGAAGACAAAATAAACGAGTGTTGAAAATTTACTTGTTTATTTGTTTTTTATTTGTTACCTGAAGAATTTGATGAGGAAGTGGAAGAATTGTAAAATGGATACAGTTCATATCGGATAACACAGGGCGCAAGCAGAGCTCTCGCCCCTCCGGCCCCGTTACAACACGTAGGAAAAGTTCCGATGGCGTTTTTCAGGCAAGTCTCACACTGAGCCGACTGTAATTCCGTCGTGCACTGCGCAAGCCCATACAGAGTCTGGTTGCTGCCAAACCTTGCTTCGCCGGTGGCGAACTTAATCGCTGTCTGAGAATTCGCTGTTTGTTCTGCTATGTTGTTCAACAAGCTGAACAACGTTTGATTGAACCCGTTCAAGTCGTTGCCGGATATGTTCTTCCCGTCGACCAAGTTCTTCCCGGGCACGACGCTGTCAAACCTGAAGTACCTAGAATTTATTTAACGATACAGATGATTAACATAAAATATATTAGTTTCAACATAAAATGTTAATAACCATTTCTAACGAAGTTAATATTTATAAAGTGGTTTGCTTAGTTACCTGCCTGTGTAACGCAGCATGCACTCTTCATACCAGATGACGGCCTCCGTCTGGTTAGGGCAACGCTGTCTGATCTGGGCGGCGGCGGTGGTGACGCACTGTTGACAGCTGCTGGTGTTGAGGTCCAGCCGGCAGCTGAAAAGTCCGTTGACCGGATCAACCTGATTGGCTAATCCGAAGCCCATGACGGTATAATATCCCTTTGCCTGAGTGGTGTTGGTGACGAGGGAATAAAGAAGAGCATTGAGATTGCCACCAAATCTGCTATCAGGAGTGTAGGTGCCATTTTCTGTGCAGTGATAATCAAGGTAGGTTGGAGCCGCTAGGGTTTTCAAGCTCAGAAAACCACACAGGTATAATAGTGTGTAGAAGATTGCACAGTTTTTAAGGGTGGCCGCCATTATCTACCTCTGAGGAGTACCTGTTTCTGTGTTGTTCCAGAAACCTGGTTGCAACAGGGAGATTGGGTGGTGGAAGAAGAAGGACATGAACAGATTCAATTTTTTTTTTTTTTCTGTTTTTTAAAAGTTTGACGCGGCAATGACATTTTCAGGAGCAGGTTGTCATGAAGAAGCATTGTTCAGAATCAACCATGGATTATCCACTTTAGTATTATATTTCCCCCACGCCAACATAGACTTTCTCTGCCGCAAGTTGACATATTAATTAGTTATCAAAAAAACAATTGACATTGATATTCCTCTTTCTAATTAATTTTATAAACTTTCATGGCGGCCGAAAGAATATTATATATACTTTCATTATTCACGTAAAAAAAAAAGGACGCTTCCATTAGCATTGAAAGTGCATTTTTTGTTAAAAGATTAGTATAATTGGCTTCTTTTTATAATTCTTTTCTTTAATCGCATCTAGAGGGCTTGAACACTCAATCTCTACCCGTACTTTAACTTATCCTAACTATTTGAGTTAGTTTTGAATGGCCAATTGATCTTTTTTTTTTTTTTTATGTTTTAAATTCCGTTCTAACTCGAAGGATGCTGGAGTGGAGGCGAAGTCAAACTTCGATGGCACAAAGAAAAGTAGGTAATTTAACTATTACGCAATTTGTATCATTGTACAGATTTGAATTCTCACCGTTGACAATGCTTCCTCCTCTTTTCCCCTTTTGATGCAGAAAGCTGCTTTGTTTGACCAACAATTGAACAGACAGTAAACAAATTGCAAGTTTCTGATTCGTACTACACACACACACACACAAAACAGCTAATCGAACTGCCTTCATGAACACAAATTAAAAGCGATAAGTACAAAAAAAAATCTTATTTTCAACGGAATTAGTTAAGAAATTTTTTCTGTGACTAATTCCGTTGGAAAAATTTCCGACGAAAATTTCAATTGCAAAATTTGCCACAGAATTAGTCATGAAAAAATATTTCCGTGGTAATTTTCAATGGAAATTTTCCTTGTTAAAATTAGCCACAGAAACATATTCCGTGGCAAATTTAATTATTAATTATTATTATTTTAATTAATTATTAATTTCAATTTTAAATTTTTTTATTTATTATTCTTATTTTTTTATTATTTACTTTTAAATCTTAATTAATATATTAATTAAAATCAATATTAAATATGAAAATATTAGAAATAATATTTATTTTATTTGTAATAATTTTTATTAAATAATTATTAATTTCAATTTTAAATTTTTTATTTATTATTCTTATTTATTTTAATATTATTTACTATTAAATATTATTAAAATCAATATTAAATATAAAAATATTAGGAATAATATTTATTTTATTTGTAATAATTTTATATTAAAATTAATATTTTTTTAAAATAATAAAAATTATGAAATTAATAATCATATAAATATTACATATACATAAATTATTATGCAGTATAATATTATATATATTTAAATTTGTATTTAGAAGATACAAGGTTGTCGCAGCTCAACTGACAAAGGATCAAGCGCGTGCACAGGTGGTCAGAGGTTTGAATCCTAAAGGAGGCAAAATTGAGAATTTATCAGGTGGCGATACGTGGTGGCTGCAGGAGGTGACACGTGGCAGGGCCTAGCTGTGAGGTGGCAGCTGACGAATGTGACACGTGGCGGGGTTCGGGTTTGAGGTGGCAGCTGGCGGAGGTGTCACATGGTATTATTATTTATTAAAAAAAATTTGCCGCGAAAAATTCCGTGGCAAATTTCCCACGGAATATTTTGTCGGTAATTTGCGACGGAATGAAAATTTCGTCAGTAACCATTTTGTGATGGTGAAATTTCCTACGGAACGAATTCCGTCAGAAATTTCGTAGCAAACCACAATTCCATCGGTAATTCCGTGGCTAATTTCATATTTTTTTTGTAATGGATGGAGCTTAATCAGCTAGTTCTAGCAAGGCAAGAAATTAGTCTCAAACATTTCATTCACATGAGATTGAGCCCAACGCGATTCAGCACCCATGTTTGGCTCCTCTCTTCCACTTCTATGAGTGAAGAATGCAGATTCTCTCGGATTTTGCAATTCGATCACAAGATTACTCAGATAGACAACAACGTTAGCTGTTGTAGGCCTATTATTAGGATTTGCTTGAACACATAGTAACCTAATCTGTAAACATCCTACAACTTCATTTTCTGAATAAGATCCTCTCATCAGAAACCGGGTCCAATATTTCAAGCGGTGTTCCATCCTGCCATTTTCCAAGGCTAAAATTATTTGCAAAATAACATAGTAAAAAATATGTGTTAGGAATTGAGAGGAATGATATTCAACTTGATAAACGAAAATACTAATACTAATATATCTTTACATATAGGTAAAGCACAAACTAATAGTTAACCCTAGGATCTAATCTATCTAATCAAATATGGTTGTATCTCATATTTATACTCATAAGATATATAGAATATGCATATGATAAGATACAATCTCAAATCATAATAAACTAATATCAACTATTTAACCTCAACGATATGCTCTTAA
>QFDD01004453.1:0-14910 GCA_006871305.1 Vachellia collinsii | reverse complement strand
CAATCGTATTTTTAATTAACGATATTGTAGTCAGAGAATGTTGTCATCAGGGAGAGTAAAAGTAATGATATTAGAAGAAGTAAATATAATGTTGTACTCTTTTTCCCTTAACCAAGATTTTGTCCCATTGGGTTTTTCTAGTAAGGTTTTTAAATAGGCAACTTTATTATATATTGTGTACTCTTTTTCCTTCACTAGGCTTTTGCCCCACTGGGTTTTTCCTAGTAAGGTTTTAATGAGGCACAATATTTGTTTATTAACATCCAAGGGAGAGTGTCATAAAATTATATATAAGTGTGGATGCCCATAAACTCTTTGGATTCCTTTTAGAATTTACTCTCTCTAAATGCATAAACTCTTCTAATTCTTGAACTTCCACACATTCCACTCCATAACCCCTTTATCTCATGAATGATTTTTAGGAGCCTTTATTTCATAGCTCAAATGTTACATATTGTACAATTATGAGAATTCATTTTGTGTAACTTATAGTTGAGATGTAAGCCTATAAATAGAGGCTTTGTAATACACATTGGTTGAACACACATGAATAAGAATTACTCTCTCATTCCTTCCCAATTCTCTCTTATTTTGCTCATCTCTCTTCAATTTTCTTTAATTTTATAACAACCATTAAGATTTTTTTTAAAATAACATTATTTCATTATAAAATTTTTTTGAATAAATTTAATAAGGCTAGCATCAATGGTAACCCACACGAGGGGGTGTTGTGTGTAGTAATGGGAAAGCAAGCCAACCAGCGGATCTCAACTCATGGGTTGGGCGGGGCGGGTTGAAAGAGCCCCCCGAGCCCGCCATGGGCCAAAAAAAAAAATTAATAAAAAATAAAATAAAATGTAATTAAAACTTTTTTTTTCTATACAAAATGATTTTATTTTAACCCAAAAAATTAAAATATTATCTCACTACATCTTTTTATAATTTAAAAATATATAAATATTAATGTTTTATTGTAATTTTAAATATAGTATTATAGATAATTGATATAAAAAAATAAAATAATTATGCTACTTTTACATGTATTAGGTGTTGTTTATTCTAAAATATAGAATTTAATGTTACTTTTTTTTTTCTAAGAAAATATTGAGATAAAAAAATGTAAAAAAAACATATATCATATTATTTTATTTTTTAAACATATTATTATTATTATTTTTTAAAAAAATTATGGTAGGTTAGCCGGCCAACCCGCTATAACCAACAAGTTAGGCGGGACAGGTTGAAAGAGCCCATCCCCCTCCCAATGGGTTGGCATTTTACCAACCCTAACCTGCAAACCCAACCTATATTCCCTTCCCATTACTAGTGAATATTCTAAAAGCATATGAGAGTTTGAGGGACGTTCCCATAAGATGTGACTGTGATTAGTCCCCTTACCGGAATTTGTTTCGCTTTTTCATTCATTTCTATTAACGCACCTTTTTATTTCTTTTTGATTGGTTACGATGATGATGGGTGTTATTAAATTTAAGTTTTAATTAAAAAAAAATTAAATTTAAATTATCTATTATGCTTTCATTGTAAATATGATAAAAGAGGACGATTATATGTTTGTATTTTAGACGGGAATGTATTACACAATTAAATTTTAAATAGTGTAAAAGTAAATATAATTTTTAAAATATGACGCGTTTTTAATAATTATGTTAAATTAGTTTAAACATCTATTTACTTTTTATGGGATCCATTTATTCTCACTCTAGCTTTATAATTATGTTTCGATCAACTTAAATAAATTGTTAAAATTACATTATTTTTAAAACATTTTATCTAGTTTTATGTTATTCAAAACAAAACTTCATCTAAAAAAAATTTGTGATAAAAATGTTGTATTTTAGAAATAAGTCTCGCCGTCACGAAAAGAAAAAAAAAAGGAAGGAAAGAAATAAGGTTAATTAAAATACATAAAAAATGTCTACATGTCTGTAATGGAACGTGACTGTTGCCGATTCGGGATGGCCTTCTTTGTTCTATAAATTTTGCTCCTCCTTGCTCCTTCAAGATCAACATTGAGCATTCGCTTGAGCCTCCTATAGATATTACATATATAGGAAGAAAGCACGAGAGAGAGAGAGGGAGGGAGAGAGAGAGGGAGGGAGAGAGAGATGGGTAAGGTAGAGGAAGCTCCTTTGCTGGTAAAGAGCGGTGAAGAAGAGAACAATGGCGTTGTGGTATCATCTTCTTCTGACCATAGTACGTTTTGCCAAGAGTTCAAGACGGTAAGCGCCATGGCTGCTCCAATGGTGGCCGTTACCGTGTCTCAATATCTTCTGCAAGTCGTGTCCATGATGATGGTTGGGCACATTGGGAAACTCGCCTTCTCCGGCGTCGCAATCGCCACTTCTTTCGCTGAAGTCACCGGCTTCAGTGTTCTCGTAAGTCCTCTTCGTTCTCCTTTGTGATTTATCCATGTTTCTCGTCATTTAAGATTTTGATTTGATTTATCTTTTAGCTAAAGTTAAAATCCACTGACTGATTTTTCTAGGGACGAAGCCACTCGATGCAAAAAGTTCGGATTTAGTGCTTATCCTGTGGCTGTGTCACATGAGAAAAAGTATCAATGCGTCTTTTACTCTGATTCTTGGTCGATTCTATTTATTTTAGAGTTGATTTTATTTTAAGAGTTTATTAACGATGATGTGCTTTGCATCAGCTTCCTTGGGGGCTTGTCTTTCTCCTCCCCTGTTCTTGATCCAAGGAATCCCTTTCAGCTTAATCCACTTTTGCCATGATTACAAATTTCATTGTGGCTTTCTTAAAGTTTTTATGAGCTAAAGTAAGATTCTATGACTGATTTTATATTCATTCGCCTGTCACTTTTTGTGTACATACATTTTTTTGGGGCAAATGTTTCCTGGTCTCTGGGGAGAAGTCACTTGATGTTGAAATAATAGGACCTGATGCTGATACTGTTGCTGAGTTACACATGGAAAAATATAATCGGCAATAATATACAACACTGTTCTTCGAACTCGGTCTATTAAACGATACTCTGTTTTAAGGCTAATTCTATGCTATATTTTGGGGATGATCGTAGATTAAGTTTAAATCACGTTGTACAAAGAAAAATCATTTCTGAAATGAAATCCGCAAGACTTGATTTGAGCAGCTTAAATGGACAAAGAGGTGGTTTTTATATTTTGCTGAGTTCATCTCTTGTTGAAGATCACACTTTCTTTAATGACCAGAAAGAGAGGGGGCAAAGGTTGATCGTGAACTTTTGAGATGGATTCTTCTCAGTGATTCAAAGCCGTGAGCTTGAAAAATCCTGCATTCCGATTCAAAACATAAATTTTTGATTCACTTAAGTTTGTGCTCTTATATTAAATAAGTTTCCCTGTCCGGTGCCTCTGAAGGCCTAACAAAAAAGGACATGCTTGCAACATCTTGATGCCTTATTCATTTTGTAAATAAATTTTGCTTTCAATTAAGTATTCAAACTTAGATCCTTTGGCCACTCTAATATGCTATGCACAGCTCATTCGTTCAGATATTGACCATGAAGCTTTATGGTTCCTGAACTGAACTGTATCTTGTTTTACACATGTATTAGATGTGATTGGCTCTGAACTGCTTTTAAATGGCACTGTATATCTTGTTCTGTGGACGTGCTTGCGTCCGTAACTCTGTATTATCTCAGGTTAGTTTCTGATGGTTGACTAGATCCTGAATTTTGTTTCAGCTAGGAATGGCTGGTGCATTGGAAACTCTATGTGGGCAAACTTACGGTGCAGAAGATTTCAAAAAGCTAGGGAACTATACATGCTGTGCAATAATCTCATTGATGTTTATTTGTGTCCCTATATCTGTGGTGTGGATATTCATGGATAAAATATTGTTACTATTTGGTCAAGACCCTGAAATTTCTCATGTAGCTCGAGTATACTCCATATGCCTCATCCCAGCACTGTTTGGCTATGGTGTTCTTCAATCATTGGTTCGGTACTTCCAGACTCAGTGTATGATCTATCCCATGGTTTTTAGCTCAATCGCGGTTCTGTGTTTGCATGTTCCTGTTTGTTGGGGTCTCGTATATGGATTGGGAATGGGACACGTTGGAGCAGCATTAGCCATTGGGATTTCGTATTGGTTGAATGTCATTGGACTTGGACTTTATATGAAGTATTCCAAAGCATGTGAGAAAACACAGATTGTGTTCTCTAGTGCTGCTTTAGTAAACGTTGCAGAGTTCTTCCAATTTGCTATTCCTTCTGGACTTATGGTTTGGTAAATTACTAAAAGCATTTTTTGCCTTTTTGACTGCAAAATGGCGGTTTTCTGTTGTTTATATTTTTGTGTTCTGTTCTCTTATGTTCTCTTGTTCTAATTTATCTTCTCATTTGTATGAAAGCTTTGAATGGTGGTCCTTTGAGTTACTTACCCTACTTGCTGGGCTTTTGCCTAATCCGCAACTTGAAACCTCAGTTCTATCTGTCTGGTTAGTTTCCTTTGAATCAGTCTCTAATCACTTATGGATAAAAACTGTCTTTAATGGCTCCCTCTAATTCTTCTCCTAAATTTCTCCAGCCTGAGCATTTTAACATTGCACTACTTCGTTCCTTATGGTGTTGGAGCAGCTGCAAGGTTTGTTCTAAAACTGTACTGATATTAATGGCTCAATACACTTGTGATCTCTCTAGTTTTCCAAAAGTTTCTCTCTGGTCACTCTGATCTTTCAAATCAGGATATTGCCCACTCATTTTCTAAAACAATCCAACTTCGCTTATTTGCTGCATATCCATCCCAAATTTTACTCATAAATAGCAGTCAAGTAATGAGCAAGTAACAATCAAGTTAACATATGGTTTAGTTCGACTTTAAATTTTGAACGTACTATGTCATAGAAAGGAGACAAAAAGCATACTTAAGCTTTATGAAAAATGCATGAATGTTGTTAATGATGCAAGAATCTATGGCACTGAAAAATCCCCCCAAAATTTCCCTGCTATGCAGCACTCGTGTTTCTAATGAACTAGGAGCAGATAATCCCAAGAGAGCGCGAAATGCTGTCAGCGTAGTTTTGGTGATCGGTATAGCGGAAGCAGTTGTCATAAGCACAGCCTTCTTTTTCTGCCGTCACATATTGGGATATGCTTACAGCAATGATCTTGAAGTGGTAAATCATGTTGTTGAAATGGTTCCGTTCCTTTGTCTATCTGTGAGTTCAGACAGTCTTGCAGGAATACTGTGTGGTGAGTCTGTTGTTCATAGGTATACCATCACCTACAAATCACAGACACTGCAAAAGCAAAACTGAAGCTTAATTTAAGAATGGCTTCTTGTTGTATGTGCAGGAATTGCAAGAGGTGGTGGATTCCAGCAAGTAGGAGCATATGTGAACCTTGGTGCATATTATCTGATTGGAACTCCCATTTCTATCTTACTGGGATTTGTACTCCATTGGGGAGCCAAGGGACTATGGCTTGGAATCCTAGCTGGGTCCATGGTTCAAGCAGTTGTACTTACTGTAGTAACAGCATTTACTGATTGGGAGAAAGAGGTTAGTTTAAAGATTAAATCGCATAGATATATTACAACTTTGTTAGAGTGGCATCCTGTTGAAGAGAAAATGGTAAAAAATCGTTTGAAATAGTTTGGATGCGTTAAAAAAAAGCTATTGGATGTGTCAATGAGAGGTAGGACCAATCATTTTGCAGTTCTCTAAATAAGGGTCGAGGAAAACGAAGAGAATAGTTAATAAAATTATTAAACGAGATATTTTAATTAATAATATATTTAAAGATTTGGTTGTCGATAGAGTATAAAAGAGCCTTGTAATCTATATAGTCAATCTCACTTGGAAGGATGAAACTTCTTGTTATTGTTGTTAGAATGAACTCAATTATGTACGAAGAGAGATTTATATGACTTGAGAGAAAGTGAGTGATGACTGAGTTGTGTGGTTATTGCAGGCGAGGAAGGCAAAGGAAAGGCTACAGAAGGAGTCTTCAGACAAACCCAATAACGAATCCGTATGAAGTGGAAGAGAAAGAACCAGAAGAAGGTAATAGAGTAGAGATAAGGAGAGAGATGAATGAAGCTACTAACAGCAAGCAAGTTGTTCATTTATCTGGGCAAGTGTAATTTTTTGTTTGTTTTTTGGGTAGTGAAAACTAGAGATGTTGTAACCCGGGCCCCCCGGGGGGGGGGTTGTGTCGTTTTGTGGGTGAATTATTGTCGTGTGGTGGAGGGTGGCTTTTTGTGTGTGGGTGTGCGCGGTGAATGGAGTCCGTGATGTGGTGGCCAGTGGGGCCGCTTTTGAATGATGTCGTTTCTAACTTTGCTGGCGGAAATTAGGTTTCGGTTGTTCGTATGTACATAAAAGAGTTTGTGGACGGAACTTGTGGCTACAGTGGACACGCGTGTAACTCTTTGCCCAGAAAGCATAATACACCGCTCTCTTATTTGCTTGTTTCGCTTTTTCCCTTTTTCTCCTTGTACAATGCATCTTTTTCCACTTGAACAAAGCATGCTGTACTATTTAAAATCGTGAGTTTTTTTTTTTTTTTTTTTTCCGGGAAGGCTAGAAAGCTGTTGGGGAAGGGAAAACCAATTTTAATTTGTCATTACTTGGAGCTAAGAATTCTGAATTGAGTTGAGCGCAAACTTCTATGTTTGAGTGAAGATACCTTGTTACTTATAAAGAAGAATCAGAGATAAATACTCCGTTAAAAAATTAATTATAGAATATAATCTTTTACATGTGCACTTAGGTTTTTATAATATACAGCTGAACTTTCATAAGTATAATTGAATTTTTACATATGTAATTAAGCATGTTTTATTCTCTAATTAATTCTTCAATTAATCATGATTATGATGAAATGAAAAATGTGATGAAAGAACGGTTAACTTTTTGTTAAGAGTTTTGTCAAAAAAAAAAAAAAACCTGTTCCTTTTATTTATAAAGAACATTTTCATTCATTTTGTTTAAAAACTTAATGAAACTTTTCCTTTTTTTTTTTTAATATATTTGTTTTCTTTATACCTTCACTTAATTACACATTTTTTTCAATTTTTTTTCAACTCATTCACTGTCACTCATCATGTTCACAAACAAATCTCTGACATACTTATGCAATCATTATGTTAATTAATTTTAATCGCTATAATGAGATCTAGGTAGTTGTTAATTATAAAAGGCTAAAATATACATTTTATCTTTTAAGTTTACATCAAATTTCAATTTACATTAAAAAATGCATTTTTAGTCATTTAACATTAATATCATTAGTTTTATTTAACGGAAAATAATAATTTAATTACCATTCTGCAATTAAATGATGTCAAAATATACTTAAATATTGAGTATTTAATATACTTCTTTTTTATATTTTAAAGTTTAAAAATATTTTATCCGTATTTGAATGCATAGTCATCCTTTAAATTTGTTGAATTTTCATATAATAAAACTTACAGTATTGATAATAAAAGATTAAAAGCACATATTTTAAACTTAAACAGTAAAATTCAAACATAACTAAAGGTTGTTTGAAATTAGCTTTTAAAAAGTGATTATACGCAATCTGAGGTAAGTATGTAAGATGACTTTTGTTTCAATTTATGTAAAAATAATTCTAGATGTGGTTAACAACCATGCTACAGATGGTATACGATAGAAAAGCAGAAGGAGGGAGAGTAATAACGTGTGGGGGGAGGGGGGCCTGAGTTGGAAGTGTAAGGAAGAACAGTTATGAAGGAACAGAAGGAGCACATAATGGTTTTGGTCGGTGAAGGCAAGCCGCGGCGGTATGACTCTGTGAATGGCCCTCTCTCTCTCTCTCTCTCTCTCTCTCTCTCATATATGCTCACGTCTTATCATTCATATCAGCAGCAGCACACCCCACTCAGTGACAGGGACCAAAAATTCTGTATCGACAGCTGATGCCTCCCACTACTTGCTCCCCGAGAAAGCAAAACAAGAATCTTCAAATTAGACGGCGACTATGCTCTTGAAGAGATTAAAGTGGACTTTTGACGGGCGGGTTTGATTCTTGAGAGTATTGCGATGTTTGGGTGGGTATTCTCATAACCAAATGAAGCGCTCCACAACAAGATGGATGTTGCCGCCCATATATGGGTTAGGTTACTTGGCTTGCTCCTTGAATTCCAAGGATGAAGATAGGTCAGACCTTACCCAAGGGTTTACAATCTAACATCATCTATTTACTAAATTGTAAATAGATACGACTTAGGCTCATGTTCGACGCATATGCCATACTTATTTTCACAAACTCTAGCCTACAAGTTCACAGACCGATAGACCGAAGACAATATTTTTTAAGTGTTGTCTATGTAACATATGAATATTTCTTCAAATAGATATTTAAACACTGATCTATCATGTTATGAGAAACTAACACTTTCGATTCGATTTAATTCTCGGCAGTATAATGCTGGCTTTTAAATGGGCTTGATGGGTTAGTCAAAGCCTAATGTTTGACCAATAATCATAAAGGAATTCACTTAAACTTTGGGGGAAAGGTTCGACCGTATAATCAAGACTTGCCAAAGTCATTACAAATTGTGTCTTGACCAACAATGGTTATTTCTTATTACTGCATATGACACATACCCAAGGAAGGTGGAGCAATAAAGATCTTAATGAATTCAGGTTGGGGGAGTCATACCTTAAAGAACATATCTCAATTTCAGATACAGACCATATACAAATTATCAACGAAGATTTGATCTAAGTGGTAAACGGTTTAATTCCACTTAAATAAAGTCGCGAGTTCAAGTCCCAACATATGTAGAAATACTAGTTGGGAGACTCACTTACCACATCTAAGTGCGTGACATGAGTCATATCAAAATGTACTTAGGATAAAGCTCCGGTGAATCAAGTGTGCAATAAAAAAAAAAGATCACACACAGATATCTTTAAAGAAAAAGTTAGGGCTTATCCAAGCATTAGTGGGGAAAAAAAATCTAATTCTCTTCTCATCACACCCTTGCCACACATTTGCTTCATTCTATAATCTCTGGTCATAGATATAGATAAAAATCTGGAGAACATCAACTCAAAGAAAGGATCTTGTTTTGTCTACATGGAAAAAATCTTGTGGGCAAGGAACATTTTTTGCCTTAAAATTATTCACTGAGGAGCATTTGCCATCTGAAAGTTGATCAATATGAAACAATTGATACGATCATTTTGACATTACAAATGGGGTTATATTTAAAACTGGAGGGAGTCATATTTTGTTTAAAGCGCCACATAACTTGCCATTTTAAATAGCTATCATCAGCCCCCTAAACAACTTCCTTATATATACATATAAAAAAAATGGTATCTTTTTAAATCTAAAGTTGAGAAGATATATCTTTTATGAGCTATCAGGATCCAACTGACCCTCAGCTTTTATAACAAAAAATTGAGCAGATACATCAATTGGAATGATTTTTTTTTTAATTAAAGTAAAACGTTTTCCTCAACAGATTTATGTCTCACACATTGTAGCATACAAATTTATTTCAAATTTCTAGACTTTTGGAATCTAAACTTATGAGGATACAACTTTTCAGAAGAGTTTTTTATAGACATATTTTTGGCCAACATATAATTATTCTATATCAATATATATAAATTTATTTCTTCAAGATTATGGTTGAAATTTCATTGTTCATTTTTAAAAAATCACATTGGATTTTTTCCCCGGACATCTAAATCTGTCTGTAATACATATGCAATATACAGAATATTAATGTCAGTGGACTTAGGCCCGGATAGCCCATCAACATGATACTATATATCTGGCCCAAACATAAAACGCAGTGTCCTGAATATCAAATTTGTGTATTAATGTCTTAAAAAATGAACTTTAAATTTGGTGATTCACATATCATTATTATTATTTTAGTTCATATTTAATCTTTGAAATACGTAATTTTTATTAAAAAATTAAAGTAAATAAAAATAAAAAGCATTTCATCAAAAAATAAAAATCAACCCGGCTGAGTAAGCTCTTAACATATCTTGGGCCTTCAAAGCCCACTCAAACAACAAAGGCCGGGTCATGTCGATGATTTGGTAATGTGAATATCAACTGTTCATTTAATTTTTCGTAACGCAATAAATCAATACTTGAATTCTTATTAAAAAAAAATGCTTACATTTAATATTTAATAGTGCCTCAAATCGCCTATAATAAGATAATACATTTGCTTAGCAAAAGAAATCAAATGTTCACTTAATTGAATCAAATAATTAAAGTGAAATATTAATTAAAACCATGATATGGTTAATGTCAGTGATGATACTAAAATTGTTGTGGTAATTTTGAAGATCATAACAATAGTTACTACTTCCTAGTGTTCAACTAATATCTGATTAAAGATATATTTAACATTCTTAAAAATATGCCATATCTTATAGCTCAAAAGCTCTTAATTGCCTTAGTATCTCTCAAATAATTGGAAATGGCTTTGTGAGCAATAGAGATGGAGATGGAATATGCTCATGAGTTTCTTATATAATTTTGTATTGTGTGTGTGTGTGTATGAGTGAGTTAAGGGACACAAATGATTTGAAAGTTTTCTCCAATGGTCATTGGCCATTTAGAAATTTTCAGAGGACCATTTTGAATATAAAATTTTTTAAAACGGGGTAATATTGCTCATTTTAAAACAATAATATTGACTGTTAAATTTGACAAATTTATTTATATTATATATTGATCAATTAACGGTTGACGGTTAGACAATTTAATGGAAGGGTAAAATTATCCCATTTTAAGAACTTTTGGGTCCAAAATAGCCCTTCGAAAACTTTCAAGTGCCCATTGCTTATATGTAAAAACTTTTAGGTTATTTTTATTCATTTACCCTATATATATTTATATTACCAAAAGTCTAAACTACCCTTGTTATTTATGAAAAAGAAAGGAATATTCCCAGGATCATGGTGGTCTTTTTCAAACCCTTGTCGTCGTGGCCAGAAACAGAGGGCACCAGAAGAAGGAAGAATAGAGTGAAGAGCAAGAAGTAGAGAAAAGTGTCAACACAACATAATCAGCTGTGATGCACTCAAATAAAAGTGCAATTAGCTTCAAGCCATGAGGAGTAGCTGTCTCTTTGATCATCAATCAATTAATTGTATTCTTGAAAACTACGCTACTAAACGAGTCGTTTTGGGTTTACCATTAATATTTGGATCCTTATATAATATAAGTTATTGGTGTATTAATATTTCAATCAATAATACCCAAATACCTTTCCTTTTTATAATTATGAAAATCTCCCTTCAAATCAACCCATACCCCATTTCATATTATGTATCACCTAATTAATATAGAGTTAAGATACAAATTTTCTCAAAAGTTTTCATCTATAAGCAACATTGGCATAAAAGTTTTTTACATTCAAGATTGAACTATAAATATTAAAATGGAGTAATTTTGCCCCTCACTTTTAAAAATGTTAAAAATCAACGTCAATTTTCTAATAGCAATATGAAATTATGAAAACTCCTAATAGATAATTTTTTTATACATCATCAAGCACTTATTGGTTCTAAATTGATGATCAAATGATGATATAAATAATTTCACTCATTACTTCAATTGAATGACGTCCAGCCCAATAAGCCATTCCTATTCAAAATTTTGTCAATGTTTTTATGTCTGGTATGTATGATTGATAAACAACGATAAAATTGAAAAATTATTGTCATTAGTAACTTTTTAAATAAATTATATTATAAACTAAAAGAATTTCTTTTTAGAAGGGAGCTTATATTTTAAGCCAGTCAATATCTTTGAGTCTGGACTGAAAATATACCTGTGCCTTTCATTTATTTTTAGCCACGTATCACAAGAGACACTAGAAGTGAAGACAAAACACATCACTTTCCATGCAAAATCAGACATTATTTTCTCTCTAACAGTAACCATTGACCATGTATATTACTGTGAAGCTATAAAAAGATATTATCATCATATATATCTGTCTTTAAATTGCACAATTAAAGAAAAATATGAAATCCAGTCTCTCATAGTCTCATCCATTCAAAGGCCAACACTTGTTCTCAATCAAAAAGGTTATTTATGTATGTGTCACGGTTAAGGAAAGTGCTTAAAATTGAAACAAATTAAATATATATATTCATTTTAAAAAATAAGTTCAGATAAGGTTTTTCTGTAAGAAGAAAAGGAGAAGAATGTTGATCAGCATTTTGTAATTAAAATATAGAAATGAAGATCTGATAGACGTTTCCAAGATCTATTTCTGAAGATATGGACCGCCCTATATTTTCAAGCTTTTCAGGTATGGTCTGTAATATTTCATAGATACTCGCACTAAAATTCCATACCAACTTGCTTTTGTTACTCCCAATCTATATCTATCCACTCCCAACTTTTTGAATGGTCCAAGAAAAGAATTTGTCCAGAAAGATCTCTTAGTTCTAGAAGGTATCACTGTTATATGGTATTAAAACTTAACCTAAGCTGGAGATTAATTCTGGCAAAAAAAAAAAAACAGAGAGAGAGAAGCTGGAGATTAACAGGTTACATAATTCCTTTCAAAGAGAATGAGCCACTTAAAGGAGTGTGAATAGAGCTTACTTGTTTTGTGTATTTTTTTTTTTTCATCAACATAGAGCTTACTTGTTTTGTGTATTTTTTTTTATTTTCATCAACATAGAGCTTACTTGTTAGCTTCCTCCATTTTGAAAACTATTTCTTACTTTTTTTTTATTTTCAAACACCTTCTGATGTTTAATTACCTTCTGAATATTCTCATGATTTAAATCACATATCATGCATGTAATGAAGCTTCAATTCGACTTTTTATTCCTTGAAATGCTCTCATTAAGCTAATTAAGCTCAGTACCAGAAACACATTCATCAAGAGGACACCCAAAAAAACCATTTACATAAAAATGTATGTTAATAATTTAGCCATTAATTATTATAATTATCCTGCCGAAGTACTACTACTACATATATAATATGTATTTTCATGGAATAATAATTTATTGGGTGATTTTACTGAAGGGTAAACTGACGGTCGCCATTATATATATAAGTTGAAATATGGATTATTGTTGGCTTGATTCAATTGTAAAAGAGAAATTTGATGTAACGATCGATTATTACATTATCTATGTTGATGAAATTTGATGGCAATTAAACTTATCTGACAAGTCTAGAATCAAGTAAAAGAAGGCAGTAAAGTTTCTAATCGGCAAGGATTGAAATCTCTAGTGAACATGGTAGTGTATATACTATATGTGGCCATTCTATTAGAACTTATATAGAAGTGACCCTCCTAATTGAGATTTCTGTTTATTATAAATCAGTACGACTAATTAATTATTAATTCCGCTTTATTAGCATGTTTTTTTTGCGAAAAAAATTTGGACGGAGTGAATTTTGGAACTTTAAAGATTAAGATAGGTCTCATGACTTAAACAAGTACTTACACATTAAAATTTCTCACCAACAAAATACTTATCAATTACCAACTAGTACTGATCACCTTCATATGGTCATCGCTTAATTAGGGTAGGTGATTCTTACGCGCCTATCTCTATTATCATTTGTAATGCCTTAACCTCCCAAATTTTATTTTTTCTTGTTTCTTTTATTATTAGATTTTACATAAAATGAGAGTTATATTGATGTGTTATTGTACCATTTTATGCCCATAATATATCAAAATATCATTTATTTTATGTAGAATCTAATGATTAAAAGAGACATGAAAAAACATTGAGAAAGTTGAGACATTTTAAATGGCATTAATTAGAGAGCACTGGGGAGATATATATTAGAGCCATATCCCTTGCTTAGTCAATTCATCCATTAACATATACTTCTCAGGTACTATTTACAAGATATTTTTAGCATGTTTTACATATATTAAGGAAAAATTTAAACTTCATTAACTAGTCCTTGAAATTCAACAGCTTTCCAATTGCATCTTTATTTGATATCCACTATAACACATGAGAGTAAAGTCAACATATAATAAATGAATGGTAAAATTGCACTGCATTCACATAAAATATTTAATAAGATAATTCATAAATATGATTAAATAAAACTTTCTCTATTTACTCTATAAATAGGAGTAGAGGAGTCAAAGACACTGGTGCTTCTGCTCCGGAAGAAGAGTTGATAGCAGCTGGATGCATTTAATTAGAAACAAAAAGTTGTTTGTTACCCTCAATCCTATGATTATCAGAAAAAAATTGTTAGATTTAAACCTAAACTAGACAAAATGTCTGAGCTAATTAAAATTTTTTCATTCCCCCGTTTTCTTCTCTTCCATTCTTCTTAATACTAACTTATCATTATTAATCAAAATCTGTAGCTGTATTAACCATTCTTCAATTTCTGGGTTTTTTTGTTGGTTTCTAATTGATGAACAGAACAAATAACAAGGAACTAATGAAAAACGAGAACAAAAGTGACACACACACACACACACGCACACTCGACGCAAAGAGGAAATTGTCATTCAATTATATGCAAAAGGTAGCAGAAACAAAGGCTCATAAGCCAAACGGCAGAGGCATACACAAATTAACAAGAAGATATTAATCAATTCCTTCTCAATCAATCTTACTTAATGAGAGAGTCCATTAATCCCCTTTGAGGCTATATGGCCACGAGCTAGCCTGCGATAGCATTTCAAGAACGCTTAGTTCCATATATGCACTCCACAAAAGCTTGTCAAAGAGTCAGTCCATGATAGAGCCAGTTGCAATGGATTGGATTCTTCCAAGAGATATAAGAGTTAAATCATCATAACCAAATATTTTTGGACCTGAATTCTTTTAGAAATCTATAACCTCTTAGAACATATTAATTAATATCCAGCAAAGCTAGAATATATAAGACTTCAGATTTCGAATAAAACATGTTGGTTTTTGAAAAATAG
>QFDD01004452.1:0-16598 GCA_006871305.1 Vachellia collinsii | reverse complement strand
CTCCCTAAAATATGTTAAATGGCATATTTTGTAAACCTTGTTTAACGTACTCAAGTAGTTGGATGATGTATTGGTTTCCTTCTTATTTTGGTGATTTGATTTGGATCTATCTGAACTTGTTCAGTTGCTCTCAAATAAATTAATTTTGCGTTCATGATGAAACAAAGATACTTTTACATATTTCTCCGCCGTGAAGTTTGAAATTAATTATTTTTTATGATTAATTCAAATCGGCATTTGATCTGATAAATTATGAGGTTGACTTGATCTGTCAAGTGATCAATCGTATGCACCCAGGAGGAGATACAGATTTTAAATTCTTAAAATTTAATATCAAATGATTTTAAAACTTAATTGACAATCGGTCCTTCATCTTTTGGAGGATCCTTGGATAATAAAAAAAAATGCTAAGGATCCTCCTTTTCTGGGCCATAAGTATTGATCTTGACCTCAATGACTGATGACCCTGATGGGTAAATTGGGTCAAGCTCTCTTTAAAAAAAAAGTTAACTTGGGTCTTTCTCTTTAATCCCAAGAGTTAAGGTTTTTTTTTCTTTTTTTGGGTGATAAAAGTTAGGGCTACTATTCATAATGATATTTTTCTTCCATCACATCATTATATTCACCGTAACAAACAAAAATGTACCTATCAAATCACATCTTTCGTTCATTACACGCCAAACGTCCCAACGGTTGAAAATTTTCCATTCCCTCCAATTTTCCCCGCCTAAATGCATGGGCCCTGTTGTGCTCTTCATTGTTGTTTTTGAAATATCTTATGCTTATTGTTATATTATTGATCTATTTTTAAATATAAAATACTGTTGAAATAATTGAACTCTGTGCCCTGTGTGCGTGAGAAAGCACTGATAAAGAGCACCTAATCCAGGCCCTGAGATGGGCACCGTCCGATCAAAAATTTGTGTGGGCCATGTTGCCTTCCACGTTACTTTCTATCTTCATTACGTAGCTGACGTCAGGCATAGTACTTCATGATGTTACACTGTAAACCCTAATTCCAAAATTTATTTAGTTATTCATTGTCAAACCTCAAAATTAATTACTACAAATTCTAATACCAAAGTTTCTCTATTCATTAAATCTATAACGAGTCTAAGTTGGCTTGACAGATTTAATAGGATTTTTTAGTGAATTTAGACTTGATCTATTAAGTGAGATGATCATTTCAAAAGGCATAAGTCTAATCCTATTTTAAACAGATCATGCTAAATGCAGGTCAAGCCATAAGTACCTGATAGGTTGCATGATCTATTTTCACCCATACCGAAATGCCTTGTATCCTAGCAGGATGAAAAAAATTGGTCAAGCGGGAGGTTATTGGCTCAATCACTCCCCCCGCTACTATCAAACCGTTCGTGCCCACCCCGTATAATTTAGAAAAAAAAGAGCTTCTTCTTCGCTTATTAAGGGAATATTTTAGAGAATCAAATACACATTTCTTACACACAACTAACTTTATTATTTGATTTTAATCTTTACAAATTAGTTATTTAACTCTTATATTTAGGATTGAGGAATAATTTTTTTGGGGCAACATTCCCTTCTCTTCCTCCAATTTTTTGTATAAAAATATCAAAACCTTACCAAGAGTAGTATAAAAAATAACTATACCTCATCAAGAAATAGTATAAAAATATCATACCTTACCAAGAATATAATAATTGCTGGGTTACTTAATACGGAAATTCAGATTGCTCTTTCTGCATGCCATCTATCAGTTATATTATCTTATCATATTCTACACATAAGATCAACAAATTATAATAATGAGACATCTGTCCAATTCAACCACTGATCTCAGCCACTAACCAACATATATAGAACTTTTTATTGAACAATCAGTTCAAAATGCATCACAATCTTCTGTGAACTTCAACCTCTTATATGTATGTCAGTACATCTATTTCGCATCATTCCTAAATACTTACACACAACACATAACATAAAAACACACTCAATATTAAATGGGCGCATCACACTTTGACTATGATGTACACATGGTTTTGAACCAGGATATTGTTGGTTGCGATTCCGGAAGTATTTCTGTAAATGCTTTCTGAGTATGGAAGCATTTCCTCTTATTAACCTCTCAAAAAATAAATAAACGTACATAACCAAACGAAAAATTAACAGTGGGGTATTGGTTGAAGATAGAGAGGTACTTTTTTACTGAGAGTTATCCCAAATGTCTCCTCCATATCTATGTGTTGAGCAGTGACGCCATTTACACCAGGAAGCTTCCAATCAAACCAATACAAGAGATTGGCAAGCATAGATTCCACTGCAGCAACTCCAAACATCTGTCCAGGACAAGCTCTTCTTCCCCAACCAAACGGTATGAAATGAAAGTCTTGTCCTCTGAATTCAACATCTTTCTTCTCAAATCTCTCTGGAACGAACTCTTCAGGTTTTTCCCAGAATTCTGGATCTCGTTGAATTGCCCATGCATTGATGTACAACGTTGTTTGAGCTGGAATAGTGTAACCACTGAGATTCACACTTGATCTTGCTGCACGAGGAGCCAGCAGAGGAGATGGTATATGCAATCTTAGAATTTCTTTGATGACACATTTCAAGTAACTCATTTGATTAATGTCTTCGTCTTCTATCTTTGACTTGTTCCCCACCACGCGTCTTACCTCTTCCTGTGCTTTCTTCATTTTCGCTGGATCCATCACCAGCTCTGCCATAGCCCACTCCGTTGTTACTGAACTTGTGTCGCTTCCCACAAACATATCCTATGTACAAATTCATTTTTTCTGTTAAAATACCTTCAGAATCATTCAAACATGCTTTGATTTGGAATAGATCAATATCAGAATAAAAAAAAAAACAGAGAGTGGGAGGGGACGGGGGACCATTAGGATGCCTTTGAGGTCGTTTTGGGAGAAACTATTGTGAAGCATGCCATCATGTTGAAGTTGAAGGAGACTATCGAGCAAGCTTTTCCTTCTAAAGTATAGGTACTCGTTGTTCTTCCTGTTCATCATCATGGTCCTGTGTTCTTCAATGACAGTTTCAAAGAAACCATCTAACTCTCTAAAGATGGCCTTCAACCTCGGAACGAGGCCAGTGACAAAATCAACCCAACGAAATGAAGGGAAATAATCTCCCACACTGAAGGCTGCAAGGTTAGTCGTCACCTTCCTCGCCAGCACTCCGATCCTTGTATTCTCCTTCGTGTTAAACTTATCCCCAAGAACACACTTACACAGGATATCATTCGATGTAGAAATCAGCAGCTCACTCAGATTCACAGAACCTGAACCACTCAAGCACAGATCGCGTATCTTATTCACTAACTCGCAAGCCTCTTCTTCTCTGACGTTCTTGAAGGATTGAACACTTCTCAGGCTAAGAAGTTCGTTGACACAGATTTTCTTCTTCTGTCTCCAATCTTCACAGTATTTCCCAAAGCCAAGTTCGTTACACCCATAGAGTAAGATGGTAGGGCAAATACCTTGAGGTCGATCCGCGAAGTTAAGGTCATGGGTTTTCATGACATCGGAGGCTGATTCTGCAGAAGAAACCACCACAGTCGGAGTCTGACCCAACTGGAAAAACATGATAGGACCGTATTTTTCCGAGAGAGTTCGGAAAGAGCGGTGGGGTAGTGTGCCTAGCTGATGAAGATTTCCGATGATGGGTAGCTTCGGTGGGGACGGAGGCAGATTGAGATTGGACTTGGACTTGCTTGTTCTACTCCTGAGATTCAACAAAAACAGGACAAGAACGATGAAGCATAGTGAACAAGATAAGATCGGAGCGTTTAAATCCAAGGGAAAGTAGTTTTTGAGAGGTGTGAGGAGAGCCATGGTGATTTCCCACATTCTTTTGGTGTTGAAAAGGGAGGCAAACATCGATACACTTGTCAGAGTTGCGACGATGTGAAGATCTTTTGCAATACACTTGCGCGCTCCCCTTCCAATTAATGTCTACTTTATAGGCTTCAAAAAATTGGAATGATTGGAATTCTTGCATTGTGGGGAATCCACAGACCCTAACATTTAAATATTACTTTATTTAATTTTAACTTGAAGAAATTATTATTTAGAAAAATTGCTCAAAAATTTCATATTATAAAATTTCTAGTCCAAATGTGTAATATCACAAATTTTTTTTCAGATTTCAAGAGATATAATTGACTTAATGGAAGTTATTAAAAAGGTAAAGACGCATTATGAATAAATTATTGAGCTAAATTTTATTTGTTAAAAAATTATTTCTAGAAAAAGCTCAAGAAAAATAAGGAAAATATAAACATTATCCCAATATTTATTATTGAAAGAATGATTTTATAAATAAGAGTCAAATTTTAGGAGAAAATTATTTATTGAAAGAAAGAAATTATTATTACATTTCAGAGGTTAGAATGCAAAAAAGGGAAGTATGAAGGGTAAAATTGTAATTTTACTCCACAATGTCACAATCTAGCAAATCATTAAACCCACGAGAATCATCTTCATCTCCTATTCTTCTTCTACGTCCAGAAACAAAGCAGCGGCCGCCGGGGGGGGGGGGCGCGCCCTGAAACTTGCGGGAGGAGAGACCGTCGGAACTTGTAAGCCGAGCTACTGCGTCAAGTGAGTCTGTCATCCACCTTCAGTTCTTCACTTTGCCGCTGTTGGAATGGGTTTTAGTTTTGGAGGTTGAAGAAATTGAGGTAGTCAAATGATTTTCACCGATTAAATCAAGCAACAAGCAAGACGAAGGCTTTCTTGAACTGATTTGAGCATTTCACGCGATTTTTTTTCGTAGTTTTCTGGAAAACCCCGTTGCAGGTCACTTTGCATATGAATAGTAACCTTCCTTTTATTTTTGGCCAATCATCATGGGCTTTGGTGGTTCTAATGCTGGTGTCTGGAGTATTGTTTAATGGAAATATCTGTTAATGGTCATAACAAGTTGAAAATTGGTAAATGGAAAATTTGGAGCAGCAAACGTGGTGTGAATGTTTTAGAATATTAAAGATGCTCAAAAGTTACAGTAACTTTAAGTGGTATATGAGTTTAACATTATTTTGAAGGTGGAATTTTTTGGGTATTTTAATTGCATGTAAGCTTTATGGAGAGCTAACTTTGGGGATTTTTAATTAACAAAATAGTCTTTGTCAATTATAAAATTTGGTAAGCAAATAATACTCATGATAAGCTTTAAGACGAGTCTTATAATGCAATATATGGATAAGTAAACTATAAGTTATGAACTATCAAAGTTTGATTATGAAATCTAGAAATCTGGAAAAGTTGTCAAATAGAATTGTAACTTTGGAGCATTGATTTTAAAATTTGGGTTGAATATAAATTTTTAACGGCAATTTTTCTTGGAAGAAGATACATAGAACTTTAAACAGATGATTGAATTGTTGCATTTAGAGTCTTATGGAATAAGTTATGATTTTTGAAACTTGTTATGAATTTAGAAGCATTAATGATGCTAGTTGAGTATGCGTGTATGCTATTGTTAGGAGGAGAAGAAGAAGATAAGTTGAAAGCTGAAGGTTAGAGAAGAGTTATATGTTGAAAACATAATATATAAGTGAATAATGTCCTATTATAATTTTTATAAATTACATTTTACTACTTATCATATCTTTAATTTAGTTGCCATATTTTAAGCATAATCTTATTGGTGAAAGTTAATCAGAATTATTTAATATTCTTATTGATATTGCAAAAGGTAAAGCATAAGGATTTTATTTAATGGTATTCATTCTTCTTCAATTTTTGTTTATATTGAATATTTATGCATGGAATTGAAAGGAAATGATAGAGGTATAAAATGCATCTTAAATGGCATCCTACATGGCAATCAAGGTGGCATCATACATGTTAACCATGATGTTCATGTCATGCAAGAAAAGTCTGACCCAATAATTATAACTCAAAAATAACATTTGGGCTTCAATTAGCTACGATAAAGGCTTATGATGTTAGTATATATGTTGGGGGTGTAAATTAAACCTTAACCATGCAAATTTAGACTCATATGCATACTTTTATAACCCATGAAAACTTAAGCACGTGGAAAAACATGAAGGTCTATGAAATTGGTGTTACATAAGTATGGAAGAAGCATAAGATAATGTACAAGGCCTATATGCAACCCAGATTGAAGAATTCACTATATGCATTGGAAGAGAAGCATTAATGACGTTCAAAATGAATCAAAAAATATTTAGAAGCTGTCATTATACATTAATTTTGATGTAATTTTATTTTTATAAAGTTTCCCTTTTTATTTCCTTTGAATAAGGCCATTTGGTCAAAGATTCTTCTAGAAGATTTTATCTTAGTTTCCTATTTTTAGGTAGCTGACTTTTACTTCAAGTTTAAGCAATTTCCTATTTTCTTTAGGCTTGAATGGTACGAATCAATCAATTAATTAACATAAAGGTATCATTATAGCAATTAAGCTTAGGATTTAGTAGTCTAGAGTGTTCTATGATGGCTTTTATAAGGCTGTGTTTTTTTACTTTATTTTGGAAAAGATTTGAATGAATAAGAACATTGTTCCTTGAAGAATTATATTCTCTTGTGTGAGCTTTACTTACATTCTTGTATCTTTGTTAGAATACTCTGACAGTATCAATGGAGTCATCAACCTTATAATGTCTTTATAGTTAGAGTTGTAAGAGACATGTTATCTTAAGGTCTTACTTTTAATTGTTCATCTAAGTTTCATACTTGGGATTATAAGAGATAGGTTCTTTTGGGGTCTCATTCCGTTTATCACACTTGCTTTTAGCCGATCTGTCCCCATCTTATATCAAGAAAACTTTTGAAATCTTGATTTCTACCAAAGTTGAAGTATTATATTTATTTAACATGTTTTATCATTGTAATTTCATGCATAGAAATAATGAAAAGAAATGATATTGAAATGATATATATATTATGCATGCTTGAAAATGGTTTTGAGATATTATTTACAAACTTTCATGCTAGAATCTTAATACGCTGGCACGTAGCTTTCACTCCAGAGTGTCCTCCTTGAGGTCCCAAATGAAGCCATTGAATGATTAGTTTATGTAACTCAACTTGGGATGGTCCAATGACAATTCGATGCTTCCTAAGAAGCAGCCCATTCTGCCATGAGTACTTGGGATGCGACAAGGAATTGGCTTCTAAGTCCCTAATGATTCTTTGTAGATCCCCATCAGTTTGCCATTGCTCATTGATACGATCCCATAACTCCATGGAGACTGAGGATACTGTCAGCTGCAACAACTCACCATGCAACGCTCTAGATAATGCATCAACAGCCCCATTATCAATTTCCTTGCGGTATTTGATTTCTGTTAGAAATAAAATATCTTAAGATTCTAGGGATGTTATTATTCAAAACTAATCACTAGCTAAGAATCAAGGATTTAATAAAGAGTAATCTTAAGGAGTATTTGTAGGAAGAAAATCTGATGTAATCACCCATATATTTGGGGATAAAATATTTCCTTGTATGATCAGATTTCTCCAACGTTACAATGGAGAATCTGATCCCTATATAGTCATCTTACTCTAATCTGAATAAAATCAACAAATTCTCTTCATCTTGTTGCTTTCTTCATTTTTAATCATATTAAAAGTTTCAAATAGAGAAGGTAAGGGCTTGATGCCCATTATCCTACCCCTTACTTCTTCAAATATGTCTGTCAACCCTAATAGAAACTCATAAGTTCTTCCATTTTCAATATATTTTCTGAAACAGTGAGAATCATCTAGGCATTTCCATGAGAGAACTTCAAACAAGTCTAGTTGTTGCCACAAAAGCATGAGGGAACTATAGTATTGAGTGACAGTCATGTTACCTTGTTTTAGATTTGTAAGCTATCCTTTCATATGGAGTATTGCTGCTGTGTTATCCATAGCTGAGTAGGTGCGTTGGGCAGCATCCCATATTTCTTTTGCAGTGCGTGCTAACAAATACCCTTCACTTATCTCAAGTGTCATGGAGTTGCATAGTAGGGTTATTACCTGATTATTTTCTGCAAACCAAGTGTCAAAACTTGAGTCATTCAAATCTAGTTGAGGGTCTTGTCCATTAATATACTTCTTCCGGTGTCTTCCCCTTAGGTACATGAGGACGCTTTGAGACCATTGAAGATAATTACTCCCGTTGAGTTTGCGCGGAATCATGGCCTAGTGCTCAGTCACGGGTGGAAGCTCTATCATGGTCTCCAATGGTTTATGTGGAGAGTTTTTGGATCTGGAACTGATTGTCTCAGTTTCAGTGGCTGCACTCGAATTGGTCATCAGTCCCTAGGGCATTGAGGTGTGTTGGTTTAACCCACTCTGTGAGTTTGGGTCAGACATAGGCGTTGTAGAGGTAGTGCCTGGTTTCCACCTCATCACTCCAAATAAAGGTGGAAACTCACCCCGGTCCATTTTACCTCAGGCTAGCTCTGATACCATGAAGAAAATTGTAATAAAAAGAAAAGAAAGCAACAAGATGAAGAGAATTTGTTGATTTTATTCAAATTAAAGTAAGATGACTATATACCCCTCAACAAAATGGAATAGCTGAAAGGAAAAATAGGCATTTACTTGAAGTAATTAGGGCAATCATGATTGAAGAAAATGTTCCTAGTTTGTTTTGGGGTGATGTTGTTTTAGCAGCTGCATATCTCATAAATAGAGTTCCTTCAAAGGTATTAAATTTTGCATCTCCAATTTAGAAATTGATTGACAAATTTCCCAGTTCTCCTTTAATTAATAATTTACCTCCTAAAATGTTTAGGTGTGTGGCTTTTGTGTACAAAAATGAAGGAAATAAACTAAACTCCCGAGCTGAAAATTGTATTTTCCTAGGTTATTCCTCAACTCAAAAAGGGTATAAATGTTATTGCCCAACCTCAAAACAAATCCATAAAACAAATGATGTTGTGTTCTATGAGGAAGATGCCTATTACCCTAGATTACCCATTCAGGGGGAGAATTTTAGGTCAGAAGAATGGCTAATCCAAAACGAACATAACAAACACGAAACTGAAACTACAAACCAAGAAACTAAAAATTATCTACATTATGAATTCTTACCAGAATCTGAAATTATTCAAGAGAGAAATGAACCAGAAACTTAAACTGGAAACATAAATGAACCAGAAACTGAAAACACAGAAAATCAACATGAACCTGAAATTGATGAGGAAGATAATGAACCAAATTTTGATGAAGAAACACGCAACACTGATACAAGAGAGTTCCCTACTCCAAGGCCCTCAACAGACACTGACCCGAGGCCAAATCCTGAAGAATTAGGGTGGCCAATTGCTCTCAGAAAAGGGGTAAGGTCGTGTACTTAACATCCTATTCAGCATTTTGTTTCTTATAATAACTTATCCTCTAGAATGCAAAGCTTTGTTGCCAATAGTGCACAGGTAAGAGTTCCAAACACATTTCAACAAGCAATGACAGATCCAAATTGGAAGAAAGCGGTGGATGAAGAACTTCGAGCACTCAAGGAGAATGAAACATGGGAAATCACTACACTACCAAAAGGGAAGAAGGTAGTAGGCTGTAGATGGATCTTTACGCCAAAATTCAACCCAGATGGGAGCATGAACAAATACATAGCGCGACTTGTTGCAAAAGGCTACACTCAAACCTATGGGATTGACTATCAAGAAACTTTCGCTCCTGTGGCCAAGTTCAACACAATTAATATCCTACTCTCCATAGTAGCCAATTTGGATTGGTCTCTTCATCAATTAGATATTAAAAATGCATTCTTGAATGGAGACCTAGAAGAAGAGGTATACATGGAAATTCCTAAAGGAGTGAGAGACTCTACAAACACCACCAAAGTTTCCAAACTTCAAAAATCCTTGTATGGGCTAAAGCAATCACCAAGAGCTTTGTTTGGTAGATTTGCAAAAACACTAAAACAAATTGGCTTCATTCAAGGACAAGCAGATCACACTCTATTCACAAAACATGACAAAGAAAGGATCACTGTCCTAATTGTTTATGTTGATAACATAGTGATCACTGGCAATGATGAAGAATCAATCAAACAACTAAAGGGTGCACTTGCCAAGGAATTCCAAGTCAAAGACCTTGGCCAAATGAGGTACTTTCTAGGCATGGAAGTGGCAAGGACAAAACAAGGAATTAATGTAACTCAACGCAAATATACTCTAGATCTTCTTCATGAAACAGGACTACTTGGGACTCAACCAAGCGAAACTCCGATGGAAGCAACTTGCAACCTATAAATCAAACCCAAAGGAATACCAGTTGATGCAGAAAGATATAGAAGATTGGTGGGAAAACTTATATATTTGACCCACACACACCCCGACATCAGTTATGCAGTAGGGGTGGTAAGTCAGTTCATGCATCAACCTCAAGAAGAGCACATCGAAGCAATTTACCAAATCCTGAAATATTTGAGGGTATCTTTTTTGGAAAAAATGGACTAAGGAATCTAGAAATATACACAGATGCTGATCATGGACGATCTGTGGAGGACAGAAGATCAACCACAAGTTACTGCACATACCTATGGGGAAATCTAATAACTTGGAGAAGCAACAAACAAAATGTGGTGTCACGAAGCAGTGCAGAAGCCAAACTAAGAGCAGTCGCACTAGGCGTTTGCGAAGGTATCTAGGTGATGAGGATCCTCAAAGAACTAAGAATCTCATATCAAGGCCCCATGCAGCTATGGTGTGACAATAAGGCAAGTATAGAGATGACAAAAAATCCGGTCTATCATGATAGAACAAAACATGTAGAAATAGACCGACATTTCATTAAAGAAAAAGTGGAAGGTGGTATCATGACTCTAACTTACACCAGGTCAAAAGATCAGATTGCAGACATAATGACAAAGCCTCTTGCTAGAGTTCATTTTGAAGGACTACGAAACAAGCTGGGCATGCTTGATATCTATGCTCCAGCTTGAGGGGGAGTGTTAGAAATAAAATATCCCAAGATTCTAGGGATCTTATTATTCAAAACTAATCACTAGCTAAGAATGAGGGATTTAGTAAAGAGTAATCTTAGGGAGTATTTGTAGGAGGAAAATCTGATGTAATCACCCATACATTTGGGGATAAAATATTTCCTTGTATGATCAGATTTCTCCAACGGTACAATGGAGAATCTGATTCCTATATAGTCATCTTACTCTAATCTGAATAAAATCAACAAATTCTCTTCATCTTGTTGCTTTCTTTTCTTTTTATTACAATTTTCTTCAATTTCATATTGTAATCCCATGAGTTTTGTAATCCATGTATATTGAGCAGGCGTTGACAATCGCTTCTCCAGTAAGAACTTGAGACTACGCTAATATGTCAAAATCGTAAAGGGTCGAATGCTCAAATATTGGTGCCACTTCGATATGGCGTGAACAATAGCTAGTAGCTTCTTATCATAAATGGACAATAGCTAATTCCTGGGAGATAAAACTTTGCTCACGAACGCCATAGGGTGTTCGGCTTAAGAAAGGACAACACCAATTCCTACATTAGATGCATTAGTTTCAAGGACAAAAGGTTGTATAGCATTTGGTAATGTTGATAATGGTGCATGGACCAGAGCATTCTTAAGACAATGGAAGGCCTTGGTTGCCTCATCACTCCACACAAAGTTTCCCTTCAATAGTTCAGTAAGTGGTCTAGCAGTAGTGCCATAGGATTGAATAAAGTGTCGATAATACCTAAATAGGCCCAGAAAAGCTCTCAGCTCCTTGATTGTCCTAGGTATTGGCCAAGCATTTACAGCTTCTAATTTTGTAACATCAACTACCACCTTGCCATTAGATATCACAAGCCCCAAATACTCAATACTTGAAGTGGCAAATGCACATTTAGATTTCTTGACCAAGAAATTGTTACGTTGTAAGATGTTGAAAATAGTTCTAAGATGAAGCACATGCGATTCAATATCTAGATTGTATATGAGTATGCTACAAAAAAATTAATGCAAATTTACACAACAAGCCTTCAAATATTTTGTTCATAATGGCTTGGAAAGTGGATCAGGCATTGGTAAGCCCAAAGGGCATTACCAAATATTCATAGTGTCCTGCATGGGTTTGAAATGCAATTTTGTGGATATCCCCTTTCTTCATCTTCATCTGGTGGTATCCAGAATGCAAATCTAGCTTAAAAAACACCCTGGCTAAAGCTAGTTTATCCAACAAATCCTCAATCAAAGGAATGGGGAAACTGTCACAAACTATGGCTTTGTTGAGAGCCCTATATTCAACACATACGCCAACTACCGTCTTTTTTCTTAACCAACACTATAAGGAAAGCAAACGGTGAAGTATTGTGCTGGATTGTACCCTGCTGCAACATTTCTTGGATCATACCATCAATTACATCTTTCTGCCCTACTGGATATCTATAGGGGCAAATCTTAATGGGATCAATCCCTTCTTTCAAAATAATTTGGTGATCATGCTCTCCTCTCGTTGGTGACAACGTCTGCGATTCCGTAAAAAGTAACCCATAACTATGCACTAAATTTGTAATTGTCGTTAATATTTGGGAAGAACTTGAAGCTTGAATCAGCTCAGGCTCATCTGATTGAGATACTGGAACAATTTGAAAACATAACATATATAGGTGCTTATGAAGCAGCTTCATCATTTTATTTTTTGGTATGACTCTGTTTTTGCCAACCGTTGCTGCAGTGAACATTATAGGCAAGTCATTTCAAATCAACTTCATAATTAGGTTTCGTCAAGTTGTAAGGTGCCCAATTCTCTTAGCCACTGTATACCAATATCGATATCACAACTTGCCAAAGAAAGTAAATAAACTTCAGTTTGAAATTGCACTCCATGAGAGGACCATGCAAGGTGTTGACATTGCTCATACACCCATAACTAGTTGCCTCCGGTTACCACAATCATCAATGGAGTAATGGGTTGAGTCTTTACATTAGCCTCCTTAGCTACAAATATATCCAAAAAATTATGGGTGCTTCCCATATCAACAAGAACATGGATGAGACGCTTCCCCACTTGTCCCACTACTCGAATTGTATTCACCCTCGATTCGTATTCACCCTCGATTCTCCTCGCATTGTGTTGAGAGAGATGATGGGTTGAATATTTGCTACTGCCTAGCTCTCTATTGGTGTTTCTCGCCCCATAAAGAACCTTCTTCATCTGTGGCATCAGGTTCATCGAGCACTTCCATCATGAACAATTGCATTCATTTCTTACTATTGCAGTCATGTCTAGGGGTATATTTTCCACGGCAATAGTAACAGAGATTCTTAGTTTAGCACTCCTCTAGCTCCTCTGGAGTAAGTTTCTGTCTAAAAGCAAGATTGGGTCATCCTAAGACTCCCTTAGAATTAGAAGCAAGAAGAGCCAGCGATTTCTTATGTTCCAGCATCAATGTCTTTTCCTTAGCAGGAAATAGATTCGGTTTAGAAAAAGGAGTAGGAAGCAGACAAAGTAATATGTTGCAAAGATTCCAGATTTGCATCTTGAAGGCATGCCACCTTGGATGCCTCCAACAGAGTCTGTGGCTAAAGCAACTTAACTCCAGCAGCAACCTATGGTTTCAACCCCCCAATAAAAGAACTCATTCTCTTAGGCTTAGCCAAGTCAATTTTACAGATAATATTGTCAAAGACAGGTTGATAATTTGCTAATGTTCCTATCTGCCTCAATTGCATCAAATCTTCCATCAGATCATCATACAGAGGCCTAAAGCGATTACGAATAGCCTCCACAAACACTCCCCATAGTACGTTCCCATTTCTTCCTTGTTCAAAGTATTGAAACCACAAATATGCATTGTTGTCGAGGGCAATGCTTGCTAACAGAGTTTTCCTTCCTTCAGGGGTCCCATCCAGAGAAAAATACCTTTCACACTTGTCGACCCATGCATCTATATCTGAAGCTGAAAACTGGGAAAATCCAGTTTAGTATATCGAGTGGGTGTGTAATAGTCACCATCTCGGCGTCGTTCGTCATTTGCTGGTGCATCTACAATTCGAATGGACAACTGTTGAACAAAATTCTGCAGCTCAGTCAGTTGTCCTCTCATTTCCTAGACCCCTTCCATATGAGCAGACAATGCAGCGAAGCGACAATCCATCTCAAACATTACACACTCCTCTACATCCTTTAGCATGACTTGGGATCTGGTACTGTCTGCCATGGTCAAGAACGGTGTGCTTTGATACCAGTGGTAGAACCTAAAATGGAAAACAGAATAGCAAAAGAGAGAAGAGTGGAAAGAGTAGAAAAAGGGGACAACAAAGAGATGATGGAGGGAAATATGATATTACTCAACATGCATATTCCCGTGCCTTATTCAGTTACATTTATGCCTCCTCTCACGTGGAATGCGCATGCAATAACCAGCTGTTAAGCAACAAACTATAAAGCAAATTACTGATATAACCCCTACTATTAACAATGAATTTAACATGATTATATTAGATTCCACGTCCATTGACTCCGCACTAGTATTACAACATCCGATTTCAACTACACTTCAAGCATAAACTAAACATTGCTAGCATGGAAAGCTAGCTAGAATTTAACTGTAGCAATTTTATTTAATAACCTGTGGTAATAATAGTTTGTTTGAAATTAGCTTTTAAAAAGTTATTTTACGCAAATCAAGATAAGTATGTGAGAAAATTTTATCTCGATTCACATAAAAGTGATTCTGAAAGTGTTTGACAAACAAAATCTAAATTGAAACAACGAATTTGCCAATATCATCAACGACTCAGCCATCAAAACCAAGATGCGATCAAGTATATGGTACTGGTTGAACATAAATTGGCAGCTTCTTAACCACTGTAAGTGGGTATGTCTCGCTCATGTCTACGTCTTTAGCAGATTTTCCTGTTTCATCATCTGCCTCAAGGTTCCAGTCAAATCAGCACAGAAGACTAGCTAACACATACTCAAGAGAAGCAAACCCAAATGAAATTCCTGGCCAACCCTGTCTTCCATTACCAAAAAGGAATGAGTTCAAAGTTTTGTACTTTGAAATCTACCATGCTGTTATCAACTCTCTCTGGCTCAAACTCTTCTGGCCTCTCCCAACACTCAGGATCGTTCAGAATTCCCCATGCATTCACAAATACAGTCGTTTTCGGAGGAATCTAATACCCTCCCAAACTCACACATTCCAGGTACTTCATTTGCCTCACATCATTTTCTTCCACTCTTGATTTATTCCCGACCACTCTTCTCACCTCTTCCTGGGCATTCTTCATTACTCTTGTGTTCTTCATGAGCTCTGCAAAAGCCCATTCCAGAGTTGTTGAAGTAGTGTCACTTCCTCCGATGAACAAATCCTGAGCCAACAATTACGCAGATGTTAAAGGTTTTTTAAACTGTCGATCAGCATGAACGTAGAGAATTTAATTTAGAGAAGAAGAGAGATGTGTACCATTAGCATCTATTTGAGGTCAGCTTGGGTAAGCTCGAAGTCAAGCATATGATCTTGTTGAAGTTGGTGGAGAATATCAACGAAGTCTTTCTTTTCTGACTTGTGATCTTCATCTTTATTCCTTGTAGCTGCAGATTTATGCTGAGAAAGCACATCATCGAAGAAAGCATCTAATTCCCTAGACGTAGCATTCAACGTTGGAACTAATCCAGTAATACTACCCATGCATCCATCTCAACGAGGGGAAGAAGTCTCCAAAACTGACAGCTGTCATATGGACCATCACTTTCCTCGCGACTTCCCAAAACTTGCTTTTACCATCTGCTGTCTCAAACTTCTGTCCAAGAAGGCATCTGCTCACTATGTTGTTTGAAGCTGCAATAGTCATCTGAGATATATTCACGGAGAACCTATCATCATGCTGATGATGAGCACATGCTTGACGGATCTTGTTAACCAAATCTGCAACTTCCTCCTCTCTGACGTACTGAAAGGATTGAACCCTTTTGAGGCTGAGAAGCTCAAGAACACAGATTTTCCTTTTGAGCCTCCACTCTTCACCACAGGGTAAGAAGCCCACGTCTTTGCATCCACAGAGAAGCATTTTGGCGGCTGTGGTTTGAGGCCTATCAGAGAAAGTGACGTCATGGGATTTAGTTATTTCTCTGGCCAAATGTGCAGAAGAAACCACCAGAGTAGGAGTTTGACCCAGTCTGAGCAACATGAGAGGGCCATACTTGCGGGAGAGATCTGTGAGAGAACGGTGAGGCAGAGAGCCAGGCTGATGAATATTGCCTATAAATGGCAGTTGAGGCCGGGATGGTGGAAGGTTGGGCTCATTTCTTATGGTTCTTTGGAGTTTGATAAGCACAAAGAAGATGAAGATGATGAAGCAGAAGAGAGAGACGTAGAAGATTGGGTTTAGCTCAAACTGCCAGTGTTTGAGAATCGCATGGAGTATTGTTCCTGTTCTTGCTTCCATGGAGCAGTAATGAACGGTAAGGCCTATTGAAGGAAGCTTAGATAAAGAGGTATATGTAGCTGGAGAGCTGAGGTGATGGTGCATACGCACTTACGTAGTATATATAGCTGCTTTAAACTAGAGACGGAACCGACATCAGAATTAATAATTGGCCTCGAACTTACTATATTATTTTTATTATTTACTATTTATTAAGATGGTTGTTGATGATTA